>JAQQSK010013921.1:0-11315 GCA_028658325.1 Potorous gilbertii
TTGGGAAAGAATAAGGAAGATTTCAAACTGGGAATATTGTTTCAAGCAGCAAGAACACAAGCAAGTGAAAATGGACAGAGGGATTCTGTGATGTAGAGTTGCAGTTCATGTGAAAATAGATGACACTTTTGGAATCTGCAGCACAGAGAGGATACTGAAGTTCTGGTTTATTTTGAAGGGCATTCCAAGGGAGTTTTGTACTTAGAATAATAAAGAGTCAAGGAATGGGCCTTGGGGAATATGACGATTGAAAACAATAACGACGACCAGCAATACTACCAACAGTTCTGTGACAAGTTACAAGTTACAAAGCCCCTTCGTCGCAGCAACCTGGAGATGGAGCAAACATTATTATGACTCCCATTTGACAGGCAAAGAAACTGTGGCTCAGAGAGTTTAAGTGATTTGGGAAGAGTGACAAAGGATTTTGGAATCAAAATCTCCTGACTCCAGGTTTACGACACTCTTTCTATTATATCCTGCTGCCTCAATGGAACCCGCTAGAACATAACACCATTTTTAGAGGCACATTAGAGGCCCTTTGGGACATTGATGAACTCAGCTCAATGACTCAGTTGAGATTTTGGGGGTCAATTCAATCCTAAGCTTGGTCAACCCAAGAAGAACTGAGACCTTAGGGAATTGAGAGAATGATGGTACTAGAGGCAGAAATAGGAAAATTCGAACATGATAGCAATATGTCCACCCCTACCCTTCCTTCTCTGTTCTTCTCTATCCATGCCTCAACTCAGTCTTGGGGATAAAGGGTAGAGTGAATGAGCTGTTTCATTCCCAATAGGGACCCCAGGAATGTGGGGAAGTAGAGATACGGAATACTTAAATTTATTTTTTTTTTTTTTGGTGTAGGCCAAAGTCAGATCATTGTAATTTGGAGAGAGAAAAAAAGAAATACATTGTGAAGAAAAGACAAAAGTTTGAGGAGAAAAGATCTGAGGGTCATAGGATCAGGAAACAGGGGAGTAAAAGTGGCAGAGCTGGTGCTCTTATTAAAGGGAAGAAGATCTAGGTCAGTGATTGGTTGTACTTCAGGAAGCACAAAATTTTCTGTCCTCCAAAGATTTCATTGAAGGCTTAGTCTCTAGCTATGTACTGGCTTAAAAACATTTTAGAGAGCAGACAGCTTCCCAAGAAGTAGCATGAAGTTCTAGTCAGCTCATAGCATCCCTGGAAACTGGGTAAGCTAGAGAAAAAAATCTGAGTCTCAAAAGAGAGAGTGAATTAAGGACACATGGCCCAATCCCTTGAAATAAGGAATTAAAACAGAGAAGTTCATTTACAGACCTGGGCTACTTGCCATTGGATGGATGGATGGACTGATGGATAGAGGGATGAATGGATGGATGAAAAAGCATTTATCAAGCACTTACTATGCACAAAGCACTGTGCTCACCATTGAGATACAGACTTTTCTCATCTAGGATGTAGGGCCCCCATCTGGTGATGTTCCATGTCTGGTTGCTCATTTCCCAGTAAAGCTTTTCTTCGTCTAGGATAGAGCTGTCAGCATCTATCTGACAACCACAAGTAAAAAAAAAAACAAACCTCTGGTTGCTGTTCCTTCTATGAAAGGTCTGGGAATGGAGATAAAAAAAGGGCATTGGAAGCCTGAAATGGGATCTGAAAAGTCTGATAACCCCTGAAGTAGAAGCAGCCACTCCTAAGAAGCCTGAGGCAAACATTGAAATGAATGATGGGAAAGGGAATTTTTGTGGGAAATTGTGAAAATTTCAAGTCTGAATTCACCTCCCTGAGATGATGTGGCAAGAGGATGTGGATCAGTTCATTGAGGAACTGGAAAATTTCCCTGAGCCCACATTATAGCAGGCAGAAAATATCTCCTTTCCAAAGGGCACGAATGGGTAGCATGCTTCATGAGGCCAATGACTCCCAGGGATCTCACCTCATCAAGGTCAGCTTGCATCCAGAATATAGAGAGCCAGTGCTGGTCTTTTCCAACAAGGAGCTGAGCTGGAAGAGAAAGGAGAGATTGGGACTTCTAGATCAAGCCTCAATACTCAGGGCTAAGGAAAGCAGCCTGGCCAAGGGGATGGAAGGGAGTCATGTTTCATCATGTACTTTAGGGTACTTTCTGTGGAGTTGAATTGAATGGAGCCCATTTGACCCATTTCTGCTGTATACATCAGGTTGGTGAGAGTGAAGGTTGGGGTAAAAGGCTCTAAGTTGAATGCGTCAGCTACAAAAAAGAGAGGGAGAGATATCTAAAATGCTTCCTGTGTGTCATTCAGGGGCATCCAGTTCATGTTGTCCTTGGGAGAGAATTTAAGTATCCTGACCCTATTAATAGCATCCATGAGGGAACTTCTAACACTCCATACTTTTCTCAGCCTCTCCCATCTCTCAACATCATGATCAAACAAAGGCTACTATGTAGGAAGGAGAGACATTCCCATACCTGAACTTCAGAAGTGTCAATTCAAATGAGTTAATATATATGAAGTGCTTCATGAACCCTAAAGTACTATATAAATGATAGATGATGATAATGACGACCACCTTCTAGATGCTACATGTATCAACCATTATATCACTGTCATCAGCAGGAGCAGAATCTCAATGGTTCTATCTTTGGGTTTTGGTTCTTTGGTACTTCAATGTATTGCCATACCTATGTTATGTTGTGTTTTTCATTCTCCATGCTTCTAACAATTGCTAAATACTGAATATGCGCAGTCATGTTTTCAAAGAAAAAAAATACTGCAGACCATCGCCATCATCAAGAAGAACACCCAGCAGAAAGTGTCCTATTCCTCTTCCAAGGAAAACTCAGCAGAATGAATCATTCAGGCAACCTTTAACCATAAACCTACTCTTCTGGTAACACAATGCTATGGAAAGAATATTGGATTTGGAGAAAGAAGACATGGGTTCCAATCCTAACTATCTCACTTCCTCCCTATATGACTCCAGGCCTTAGTGTCCTCAACTCAAAATGATGGCAAGAGTTAGATGAGGTGACCTGGAAGTTTCCTGCCATGAGATCCTATGATCTACTATATTAGGATCCTAAGATCTTAAAATCACCTATATCTCAGTCTCATGGACAAATGTAAGCAAATCCTTCCAGAGAATGGATCAAAGAAGGAAGCAGACCATACCTGTGGAAACTGATGATGGAACTGAAGGGCTAGTTGCTACTGTTACTGGAATTGAAGGGAAATATCAGGAATGGAAACTGCAGACCAAATGTCCATGTGACAAGGAGGTGTACAGACTGTAAGACACGGGGAGAATGGACTCCATTTGACTTGTCCACTGAGTCAACCAGCCAGGACTGAATTATAAAAATGAGAGACATGGTGCCTTTCTCTCTTTTATACCCTTGGTCCATACTTCCCTGTCCAGGATGTGTAAAAGCAAGTACCCCAAGATACACAGGAGGGCCTGTTATCCCAGGCTGTTAGATCTGCATTTCTAAAAGGAAAGACAACTTTTGAGAGATTCACAATCACTTTAATCAAGCATATGTATCATTCACTTAGTTCAAGGGAAAAGTCAGCACCCCAAACTTAGAGAAAATGCAGAGAAATGAAAATCAACAGATAGGCTTCCAACTGCCTGACATATATCACAGATCAACAGATAACTACCTGACCATACATAGTTACTAGAGAGAAGCACCAACATCTGAGTTTTTGGGGGTTTTTTTGCTGGAGGAGCACTGGTCAAACAAAAACTACCAATGAGTTAGCCCCAAAGTAAAATCTCACCTCAGAGTCTTTATACACTTTTTAGAGTCAGACGACATCACAACGATTTAGAATCAGTGCCTCATTAGCAAAAGGTATGGGTCTTCCTACAATTCTTAGCAGGCCTCTTAATGGGTTGGGAAGATCTTCCCATTAAGAAGCAAAATTATATAAACAATAAGCAAAAAATGCATTATCAATACAGGATGCTATGAGAACAGGGTCAGATGGACTAGTGGTGTTTTCTGTTTGCTCCCAGGAGTATACTCACAACAGCTTATGCAGGAGAAGAAGGATACCTTATAGCTGTAATCTACAGAGAAAGAGGGAGAGAGAGAGGGAGAGGGAGAGAGAATCACCATGTATGGAAGGACTAGGGGATTTTGAGAAAGGATTAAGAAAAATCTGAAAAAGCATCTGACACCAAAGGAGTTGAAAAAAATATGGCTCATCAGCTAAGAGAGAACATTCCACAAAGCTGTACCCTTGTCAGGAGTCCATCCGTCCATCTAGGACTTACTCCTCTGGGGCCTCTGCTCCTCCTCAGACTCTAAACACATCATAGGACAGTACATTCAGTAAGATAGATGCCACTGAGGCAAAGTTGGATCCTCATGGGCGCAGAAAATTGCTTTGACAGATGAGGTCTTCATAGGAATTCATAGGAGTGGGACAAAGCATGGAGGTCAAGGAACTGTATGGCCTGGGCAGGGTTATACTCACCATTGATGTAGAGGTTGTTCTTGTCAAGGGCATAGGGAACAGCGTGGTAATTTTATGGCTCTGACTGCTAAACTCCTGGTAAATCTTCTTTCCGTCAAGCCTAACAATGGTGGGAACCTTCTAATGGGTACAAAGAACATTCACTGCAGTACCTTTTTTCACAGACCTGAGAAAGGACACATTGGTAATGTTTGTCAAATATCTGCCTTGCCATAGGCATGCAAAAGTTAGCAGGAGTTAGAAGGGAGCATCAATGCTCTGCAAAGTAATTTGGATTTGTTTAGAATAATTACTTATAATTTTTTTTTTTGCTTGAACCATCATTTTATTGATTTAAGGAGCTGAGGGCAGAAGAGGGCATAGATCTTAACTGATTAGAGCATGTCAGAATCTTCCCTGCAACATAAGGACGGAGGACCTTTGCCTGGAGTCACACAATCAGTCTGTGTCAGACAGAGGACCTGAACCCAGGTCTTCTTGACTTTTGAGTCCTACTCTCTAACTCACTGCAACATAGCACCTCTGGAAAGTTAACATTAAATAGCAACACAATCAAAGAAACATACGCTGCTACTACTTTCCTTTAAACCAAGTCTTTTCAACACATTATACAAAGTTTCCCTCACTTTCTCTAGTGTTCCATTCAAGGTTATTTGTTCATTGATTCTCTTTCTCTCGTCTTCTTTTTGTAGTTGTATTCAAGGTAAAGTTTATTTTACTGATCTTGCTTTTTTCCCTACTTTGCACTATTTTATAAAGTTTTTTCCAGATTTATTTGTAGTTAATTGGTGCAGGTAATAGAAAACGAGGCATGGGAGTTAGGAAAACCTTAGTTCAAAATCAGTCTCAAACATTTACTAGCTGTGTTGTCCTGGGCAAGTCATTTAACCTCTGTCTGCTTGTATTTCATCAGCTGTAAAATAGAGATTATAAAAGTGCCTACTTCCCAGGGTTGTTTTGAAAATCAAATGAGATAATATTTGTAAAACACTTAGCACACACAACACTTGGAACATAATAGGTATTTAATAAAATACCTCTTCTTCTTTCCTTCCTTTCACTTCTCAATTCAAAGAATTACAGGATTTAGAGTTGGAGAAATCAGTGGTCAGCTAGTCAATTCCATATGTAAAAAGAATAACACCATTTTAATTAATCAAGGCAACCAGGTGTTCTTGTCTCATGTCTCTACGTATCTTAGGAATGAATTTCCTTTTAGTCATTTGTGTTCTGTGATTTTTAGTACAAAATCATCTACCTTGAGAGAGAAAACAAGCCATAAAAAATCAAGCTCTTCTGTCTTCTCTTTCTGTTGTCAATTATCATCGACATCCACCCCCAAGTAGCAATCCTATACTATGATCCTCTTTCCCCAGCACAGCTTTAAAAACAAATACCACATTTTCTTTCCCTTAGCTTCACAGTCAACCTACAACTCACTAAAAGTATTAGCACTCCAGACACTATTTTTCCAAGACTCAGCTATTGTTACAGTCTTCCAGCTATGTTCCTTTTGAACATATTCAAATATTCAAGTATTTTGTGCGCATCTTATTTTTAAAAATCCAGGCTAGTTGGTTAGCTCCTTCATTCACTTCAATCATTTATGACAATACCTGTTTTTCTGCTCCATTGGAATTGTTTCACCTTCTGGGTCTTCAGAAGTTCATTTCTGAGAATTTCTTATTCTCATCTAAAAGAGGGATGAGAAATGGAGGGCATGCTGAGCTTTGAATTCATGCGGGAAAGCATTCCCTCACTGTCCTGAATGCAATTTGGACTGTTGTAATTTTTGAACTTGCAGAGGTACTTGAGGCCAGGAGTTGGGGAGTGGGGGAAGGGGGGGGGCAAAGGAAGAGAATGGAAAGACAGGGGGAGATAAAGAAGAATAGAGGAGGAGAGAAAAGCAGAGGAGAAGAAAAAGGAGAGGAGGGAGGGAGATGGAGAGAGAGGGAGAAAAAGATAGTGAGGGGAAGAGAGAGAAAGAAATTCTGTGTTAGGTGACCCATATAGTTTCTTTGAGTGTCTTGCTTGTCTGCTGTGCTTACCTTCCAGTAGGAAGAGGATAGGGGAGGGAGAACTTGATGCAGGTTGACTACTTCCTCAAAAGGGATGAAATCAAGGATATGACCCAAGGGGGAATGTCCTGAGTGTAGCTATTTCAAAGAGCTTGGAGAGGTGAAAGCTGTGGTTGATGCTGTAGTTGAACAGAGCAGTGGAAGAAGGATTTATTGTTAACTGAGATAGCCTCCCAAGGATGAAACTTGTTTTGCTTTTGACTTTCCTCTCCAATCTGCCTTTTATTCCTTTTAAATCTGTCTCTCCTCTTTCCTTATCTCCAACCTTTACCCCTCCTGAGTTTAATGCATTTCCACATCTACCTGTGTGTAGGGAGTAGTGCAGGATGGAATTATATATGTTCAGTCTTCCTTTTTCTGGCTCAAATAAAAGACATTTTCATGTGATATAAGCTTTCTCCCTCCATATTTGTATGCTCTTTTTCTACAACACTCCACTTATGAGAAATAAATTCCACCTTCTTCCTTTTTTCCCCACCAACACATTCCTTTTCCTCTCACTTTTCTCTTATAATAGACATTGGGAAGGGGCTTAACTTTTAAAGTGGCTATGTTCTCATGAGACAGAAAAAACCCTTCAGAATCTTAATTTCTTCAAAAGAGTTCATTGCAAATTATATGCAAAATAAATACAAGGTAAACCTTCCAGGGGCTATCCAATCCAATTCAGTTTAATAAGCATTTGTTAATACCTGCTCTATGTACAAGACATTGTGTTAAAAACCCCAGAAATCCTGAGTCTAACCAACCTTAACAAATATGACTACCTTTCATATACTCTCTGCCAAATGAATTACTCTTCAACCTTCATGCCTATCCAGAGGTTTCCTCTCTGTGTCTTTGCTCACACTGTTTCCTATGTATGGAATGTTACCTTTTCATCCCTCCACCCACATTCAAATGCAGTATGATTAAATCCAACCTATCTTTTCAAAGTTTAATTTTAATGTCACCTCTTTTGTGAAGCCATTTCTGATTTTTCCCAATGATTTCTTACTTAAGGCATGAGAATATTCCTTAAACATACCCAATACATGATCAATTGCTTTCAGCACTGAGTATCCCTTATAATTCTTCTTCAAAAACTCTTCAGTCTCAGACTTACTACTTTCAGTACTAAAAGTTCCCTATATTTCTTCCTTCAAGCCTCCTCATGTCTCAACTGTGAATTCCAATGAGCTGAAAAAAAAGTTCCAGGAATGATGTGAGTGAAAGATTAAGAAATTAGGTCTTCTACTTACTTGTGAGGCTCATATTGGATACAGAGGTCAGAGAGCCACTTGTCAGTTTTCTAGTACCTTCTGGTGTTGCATGATCTCGGACATAAGTAATGGAAATCATACTATCATCTATATCATCTATAATCTGCAGGAAAGAATAAGGGAAAGGGCCTAATGTTCATTTAAGCCACACTCATGGGGCACCCAAAGAATGTCCCCATATAGAATGCCCCCATATGGATATGTAACTGCAAAACCCAAAATGAGTGCACACCTTCACACTTGTTCCAGGAAAATCCCCCACCTAAGTCCTTCCTCACCATTGGACGATATACCATAAAGGGGAAACTCAATAGTGATATGTGAATAGTGTTCCCGAACTCTGAGAGCTAAAGTAGTTCAAAAGAAAGACTCTGAGAAGGAAAGAATAGGGAAGGACATTACTGCTTTTCTGCCCAAAGTTTTCACCTCCCTGAGCAGCACCCCCAACCCTTCCAGGGCCACACCAATAATCCCTCGAAATGGGGAGTATTACCTAGAAGACTGCTTACTTGTGAACAGAATGGAGCTTGCAGGTGTAGGATGAAAACACAGTCTTTCATCCCCGTACTGGCACTACTGCCCTCTCAGGATCTGTAAGTTGGGTTGATATCAGCAATGGCAGGAAAATAACAGGATCTGAGTACTGCCTTGTCTTGCCTCAAATTCTGGGTTCAAAAGTAAGGTTTGCCTAAAAAGGGAAATGGGAGCTCTAAGGAAAAATTGCTACCAGGAGGATGAGATCCTCAAAGTATTCATCCAAAAAAGCCTGTGGGGATAAATACTAGTTAAAACTCTCCCCTCATTCCTTCCCTGTCTGCTCCTGAGAAAAGAAAGAGAGTGAGAGGAGAAGGGAAGAAAGGGGAGAAGGGAGAATTAATTCTGGGAAGGATCCTTTTGAAATTCATTAGAAATATATCAGAATAAATTACAATTCTGAGTTTTTCACCGGTCTGAATTAGAATTCAAAATCTGTGTGCACCCTATAATGCTTTGTCAAATGTCTTCTCCGTGTGTTTTTGTAAAGTGTTTCATGTTTCCGGTGTAAGGTTCAAAATGCAGTCAGTCAACCAGTGAGGAATGCTGCTTTCTTTTTATCTCCCACTTCTCCCTCCCTCCAAGCATTTGTATCAGAGGAGTGAGTGAATGAGAGAGATAGGTATTTTTGCTGTTTGGCTTAATATATTTTTTAGAAACAGTGCTAATTGAGAGTTTGATAACTTTGAAAAATTGTTTAAAAGAACACAAATCTTTATTTCTGCCTTCTAAACTCTGGTCAAGTTTTTGAATGTGAAAAGAAAGATAAGAAAGGTAAACGAACTGGGGAAATGTTTTTCCCTCAGATGGGGAGGGGGCTGCCTTACCTAAAAGTAAAGTTTTTCTATGAGATGGGATACAGCTGAAAGGTGATTTAATTCATGCGGGTTGTACCCGGAAGTGTGAAAAGTGGAATGTGTCACTCTTAATTTACTGCTTAGCATTTATTAAAAGCAGGGAGAAACTCTGCTGGAAGATGGTGAAATTTAGCAAATAAAAAAATCTCAAGCAGGGCAGCCCAGAACAAGGCTGAGAGTTTAAAGTCAGGTTTAATTAGATCTCAAAGATAAAGTTTGTATTTTATGTTCAAATAAATCAATATATCTAATACAAAACAAAACTAATGAGGGCCTTTTTTCTGTCTTTTCAGACACTTCACCCAGAGCTTTTCTATTATCACCTTAAATGAGATTCACTCCAGAATTTAGGTGATTTGTTTTAAATGTATGCTAACTTTACAAAAGCTCTTTGTGAAGGATATGAGAGAAATACAATTTTCTTGATTTATAAATTATTAAGCATTAATTCTCACCAGATTTGAAAAGAAGAAGAGCAGCAGGACAAGATAAAAAGGAGAGTATTTTGGCAGTCAATTATTTGGGCATTATCTTTGGAAGCTATGTAGTCTCCTGTCTTGGAAAACTGGCAACACCCTCTCAGCATTAAATTAAATTCCTCCATCTGGGCCAAAATTAGCAGTACAACCTATTCTTAAAACATTGGCATATTTTAAGCTAACCTGAGGAGAACAGGTATGATTTCAAGCTCTTTGTAAAATTTTATATGCATTTTCTGGTATATACAGTCTGAAATTCCCAAAAGGATGGAATAGGAAGGTAGAATGCTTAGGAAACCACTTTTATCTAATAGGGCTCAAAAAGGAGACAGAATTTCAGCTCTTTAAGGAAGTAGATGAAAAAAGTTTATTCAGAACTGGAAATGGTCACCACTTTTCTTCAAGGAAACAGATGCATTTACCAAGAGTATTTACCTTAAAAAATGTGGCTCTCTTGATTTGTAAATTGATATTCATTTCAATAAGAATGGAGGTGATCTGAGTGGAGATTGGAAAAAAGAGATGGAAGATTTGAAAGAAAAAAGGAGAGATTTAGATAGCACAGGAGTCAGCCTATGTGCCTGAGTAGCTGTTCCCTACAGATCAAGAGATCTGGGAAAGAATGCAAGATCAGAAAGATGGACTAGAAGAAGCTCCCCCATATAGCCCATAAAATACCTGTAAAAATAACTCTAAACAAATCCTAGAGCAGCAAAAGTCACAGAGCAACAAGTGAAAGAGATTTCTAGCCCAGGACAGCCTGGAGAGCCTACAGGAAGGCTCTGTCACAGGGTGGAGCAGAGAACAGGGTAGCCCAATGTGGGCCATGCTGTGGAGTGCGACAGTACTCAGAGCAGCTTCTGGGAGCCACTGGGTGGCAGAAGTTCCCAGATTGCTTGTCCCAAAGACATCACAGAAAGCTTCAAAGGTCAGTGAGAAAGCTCCTTCACCCAGAAGGCATCGTGGTCTGGACCCAGAGCTGCTGCCCTGCAGTCCATTTGTGGAGCCCCTGAGGGAACTGAGAAGCCCATCTGAATCTCAGGCCTGACAGTGGCCTTGGGGTGAGGAGGAATGCTCAAATAATGGAGCCTGGAGGCAGTTGTGGAGAGGAATTTTACTCCCAGACCTTGGGCAGAAAAGTTTTTGTTGCCCCCAGACCAGTGCACAGGCCGGGAGAGGAATAAACTCTTCTCCCTTGATTGTGCCATCTTGGAGGAACTGAGAGTTTACAGGTCCCCAGAGTACAGCCTCCTCTTGACAAAGGACTCAAAAGTCAAGTAACTGACTGGGAAAATGTCTAAAAAAGAGTGAAAAAAATAAGACTAGAGATAAAGTTACTTTTTTGGTGAACAGATGTTTCCTTCCATCCTTTCAGATGAGTAAGAAATATGCTTACCATCAGAAGACATCAAGGCTTCTGCATCCAAAATCTCTAAAATAAATACGCAGTGGCTCAAGCCATAGAAGAACTCAAAAAAGATTTTGAAAATCAAGTAAGAGAGGTGGAGGAAAAATTGGGAAGAGAAATGAAAGCAATGCAAGAAAATCATGAACAGGTTGCTAAAGGAGATCCAAAAAATGCTGAAGAAAATAACACCTTTAAAAATAGGCTAACTCAATTGGCAAAAGAGGTCCAAAAAGTCAATCAGGAGAA
>JAQQSK010013922.1:0-11315 GCA_028658325.1 Potorous gilbertii
TAGAATGTCCAGTGTATTGGGGAGGGGCGAGGGGACAAATGGGGAGAAAATTTTGGAACCCAAAATCTTGTGAAAATGAATGTAAAAAGTTAAATAAATTTATTTAAAAAAAAAAAGAAAAAAGAAAAAAGGGAAGAAAAGAAAAGCATTTATATAGTGCTTACTACGTGAGAGGCACTATGGTAAGAGCTTTACAAATCTTATTTGATGCTCACAACAACCCTGGCATGTACGTGTTATTATTTCCCCCATTTTAGAGATAAGAAAACTAAGGCAAATGAAGTTAAGTGACTTGCCCAAGATCATGCAGCTAGCATCTATAGCCAAATTTGAATTCAGGTCTTCCTGTCTCTGCATCTGGTACTCTACCCATTGTACCACTTAGCTACCCCCAGCAAGCTGTATTCAGCCAACTTCTCAGGGTTGTTGTGAAAATCAAATGAGATACTGTTTGTATAGTGCTTAACATAGTATTCCACTAATAAATGTGTTTTCCTTTCCCCTTCCCTAACATGAAATTCAAAGTGTCAAATCCCTCAGGGGTTCAAAAAATCAATTAAGTACAAGATTGGTGAAGCATAGCTAGAGAGAAAATGGTCTGAAAAATATCAAGGAGTAAAAATGAATGGTAATCTCAGTGTAAGTTAACAAAACCTGGTGGCCAAAATGCAAACGTGATCTGGGGTTACAGTGAAAGACAAGAGATTCCAGAATTAAGGAAGTGATCAGGTTATTAGCAATCAACAATCATTCATTAAGCACTTATGTCCTACGAATTGTACAGGAGAAAAAAGAAAACAAAAACCCCAAACCAGCCCCTTTCCTCAAAGAGGCCTGCATTCTAATGAAGTGTGTGTGTGTGTGTGTGTGTGTGTGTGTGTCTGTGCACGCATGCATATGTCTGTGTGCGCACGCGCACACGCATGCATGCCCCCCATCTCCAAGTTAGGGATATAAGAGTTGTGTTGAACTACAAAATCAATGAGTGAACAAAGTGATACGGAAGTCAAAATAAACAGAATCTTAGGGTGTTTTGATATATTGTGAATCTAGGATTAGGAAGCTTAAGAAGTCTCTGCCCTGGTGTGAGTACATGTAAGGTATTGTATTTTGGGCTGGAGGCCATATTTTATAAAGAGAATTCTCATATGCTGTGGCATGACCAGATGATAAAGTCTTGGTATTATATCATGCTAGAACTGTTTAAAGTAACTACAGGATGTTTAGCCTGAAGAAGAAAAAACTAAGGGACAACCTGACAGCTGTCTTTTGATATGTGAGAAGTTCTATGAAAAAGGAATTCGATTTGTTTGCTTATTATAAGAGGACAAGACTAGAACACTGCAAAGCTGCAAAATGCCAAAGCAGTTGGTAATAAGGGTACCAGGGGTCTCTGAACAAAAAGTTGGATGATTACTTGTTAATAAATGTTGTAGGGTAGGTTCTTATTCATATATGGCTTAAACTAGATGACTTCTGGGAGTCCCTTCCAACCACACACACACATACACACACGCGCGCGCACACGTGTATATTTATATACAAACATATAGTCTCTATCTATGCTTCCATAACAATCTATATGTGTACGTACATGGGATGGTGTATTGTTAACGTATTACTGCATAAGGGAAGATCTTTTCCACCCATTAATATGTCCGTGTGACCAGCTTGAGTCATATGGAAGCCTGAGTCACATGAGTCTGTGGTGGGAGGAACTTGTTGAATAGGTGGAGCAGGCAGGATGGAGTGGAGCTGAAAAGAAGTTGGACACAGCAGTTAGAGTTGAGGGAGAAAGAGGAAGCAAGCAGTGAGCTGTGAGTGTTCATTTGTGGGAAGGCCCTAGCAGGGGGAAGGCTTGAGGATGGTGGTGCCCCCTGCATTGTTATTGTCTATAGATTTCTTTGTTGCTATCATAGATTTGGCTTTCTGGTGTTATAAATAAATATTTTGGTTCTATCTTCCATGTGGAAAGTCTGTTATGTTTTGAAATTCAGCATTACACCAGTGTATTCATAGCTGCTGTAGGTGGTGTGAATATCCCCTTGGTGATGGCAAGATGGCAAAATCAGAGATTTAGAATAAAAAGGAGCTCAACTGCCCCATTTTATAGACAAAGAAACTGAGATGCTTAGATGCTAAGTGAATTACCTAGGGTCACACAGGTAGCAACTGACAAGGCTAGGATTCAAGTTCAGATCCCATGACTCCAAATCAAGATTTTTCTAAAAGATCTTCTTTTTAAACCTTGAATCTTCACTATAAAATAAATGTATGTGTATGTGCATATACATGTATTCACATATATACATAAAAACACATGTATACATAATCAATCACATACACATAGTTATTTTTATTCTGTTCTAATATTGTATGCTATAGATTATAGCTGTATAACACACAGTGACTATATACACACATGTGACAAGAGAGAAAGTTAAGAAATAGCAAATTATGTTCAATTCTTGATACCACAATACCACAAGTTTAAGAAAAGACATTGATTAAGCTGGAATATTCAGAAGAGCAATCAAGATAGCGAAAGGTCTAGAATTCATGTCATATAAGGATAAACTAAAGGAAATGGGGATGTTTAGCCTAGAGAAGACTAAGGGGAAATAGCATAATAACAGTCTTCCAATGTTTGAAGCACAATCAAAGAGGAAGGGAGTTTGTTTTCTGTGGTCCCAGAAGGGCAGAACCAAGAGCAAATGTAAAGAGGCAAATTTAGGCTTGATATTAGGAAAAACCTTCTTAACAATTAAAGTTCTTCAGGAAAACAACATATGCAATAACTACAATAATATAAATGGAAAGAAAAACCAAAGAACATTGTATAATGCTCAAACTCAGATTCAAAAGACAAGACTGTGAATGACACACAATGCATATGCTTCAGTTAATGAGTTGGTTAGATTTCCTGAGCTCTTTTGTTTTTTTTCTTCTTGTTTGTTTGGGGGGGGGGGAGGGTACAAAATAAAATGGCAGAGGAAAAGGAAATGTTTGGAAACGAAGGTGTTAGGAAAAACAACAGATAGCAGTAAAAATAAAATAGAACTGTTCAAAATCGTAGTGAATGTCCCCTCACTGGGGAGGTCTTCAAGCAAAAGCTAGATTATCAACTTTCAGGTATGCTATAAAGAGCTCCTTTCAGATAAGGAGGCAGCTAGCTAACTCAGTGAATAGAGCACTGGGTCTGGAGTCAGGAAGACCAGAGCTCAAACTCAACCTCAAACGTTAGCAAGAGAGGATTCTGCGAAGATAGCAGAGTAGGTCAGAAAATTCCCACAAGTAAAATAGCACCTTAGAGTGAACAAAGTATGGGTGGAGATAAACAAGAATAGGGGCACAACAGGTGTCTTCCTGGGACAATTTGGGAAGATCGAAATAAAAACCCCAAGACAAGGTTTGGTCCTGGTGAAGAGTAAATACCTCCAAGATAGGGTCCATTTTAACAAGAGGCAAACCCTGGGGTTAGCTGGTTTGAGAGACTGCCAGGGCGTCAGCCACAGGAACTTTCAGCCCCCGGATAGTGAGAGGAGTTGGGTGTTTAAGTCCCCAAAGCCTGAGGAAACCTCTGCTGATAAGGAAAGACCCAGCTGTGCTGTGGAAGAGTAAGGAAAAGGAACCAGCACATGCCTAGTGAGTGTAGAAGCAGTGGGTCAGAAAGCCTCTGGTTGCAGACACTTTCAGTAGGTTGGAAGTTTGGCTTTGGCTCCAGGCAGGAGGGGAGAACTGAAGATTTGGGGCAAGAGGCACCACTTCCCATATCCCAAGGATAGAGGTGATTACAAAAATTAAGCTATCACCACAAAAAATGCACAGGCAAAGGAGAAAGAATTCAACCATAGAAAGTTGTTATTGGAATAGAGATGATTGGGGTTCATCTTCAGAGGAGGATATTAAAGAAACCCCAAAGAGTAATGTCAAATGGTCACTTGTCCAAAAAGAATTCTCAGAAGATCTTAAAAAAAGAGTTTAAAAACCAAATGACAGAGATGGAGGAAAAACTAAAGAAAAAATAATAATCCAAGAAAAACAAGGAGGTTATGAAAGGGAAATCAACCAATTAGAACAGAAAATCCAGAATCTTAAGGGAGAAAATGACACCTTGAAAATTAGAACTGAGCATAGTGAAGCCCGTTTAATTATAAGAGACCAAGAACAACTATGAATTTTAAAAATAAAACCATTTAGGAACAGCTAAAAAGAGTAATTATTTTAAACAAATTAGGTGCAAGAGTAAGAATACAGAGGAGATGGAGGAGGAGGGTTGGTAGTTCTGATAATCTACTTTCATCAGGAAGGCATTAAAGACGAAACAATACATATATATTGAGAAGAATATAAAAGTCTTCTAAATTCAGAAGACATAAACAGAAGGGGCATAGAGAGGGGGGAGAAGACAAAGGAGGGATCTTTAGAAGGGAGGAGGAGGAGGGAATAGGTAAAAAGGTGATACAGATAGGTGTTTAGATTTATGAGAAGGAATGATAGGGGAAGAATACCCTTGGAAGAAGGTAGGCAAGTAAAAGGAGGGCAAGGTTGTGGGTAGAAATAAAGTAGAGGAGGCAAAAGGAATAGGAAATGAGATAGGCACAAACATAAAAAAACAAAGATCTTGAGTAGAATATATTTGGGAAAGTATATGTCTATATAAGTATGTATATAGGTATATGTGTATGTATATATCTATAGTTATAAGAAACAAATCTCAACTACTTTACTGTAGCCTTCCGGGCAGGGTGGGGGAAGGGGAAAAAATAACAGTAAAAAAGTGCGCAGCAGAGAACAAAAGAACTCATAAGGAAGCAAAGACAATTTTCAATACAAGTATTATTTATCATACAGGCCCTCTTGAAAATTTGTTACATAATTAGAATCCTGTGTTATGTTCTGCTATGAATATGACATGCTTTTTTTTCTTTTTAACTTTGTATTTAAGTTCTAATATTTGTTATGTTTTTGGTTCTTTTCTCTATTCTGTATTTGCATTCTGGTATGAGTCTAAAATAAAGTTGTTTTTTTTTAATTCCCAAAAAAACTCCACTTACATCCTGTGTGACATGGTCGTTTAAACTGCTCCATTATGTTTGCCAAGAAAACCCCATAGACAACATTGGAGTGCTAAGGAATGCAACAAAGAGTTGGACAAATGGCCACTGATACCTGTTCTAACGCTAACTGGATAGTACAGTTAATTTCATAAAATCTGAAGCTTTCTTATAATGTTCTACATGAATAAAACCACAAGCTTTCAAATTTTTTTTAACTTGGAATAAACTTTTTTAAAAATCTATCACTTGCTCAAGTCACTAAGTTCTGTGCCTCAGTTTCCTCTTCTGCCTTTGATGACTTCTTGGAGTTCAAAATCTTAATGATGTATCATTACCGTTTCCCAAAAACACCATGGATGATTTCTTTTTTAAGAAAAGAGGTCCATACCCTCTTTTAAGAATATTCTATTCACTTGACATTTTAATGCTACTTAAAGCCCGGAAAACACAACTTGGTATTTCCCTGAATTCCCTTAGAGAGTTGTCCTAAGTGAACCTCAGTTTCTTAACTGTAAACTGGGCTTCCACCTCCTACAATCTACTCCTCTATGCAGAGACTAACAGAGAGAAATAGTCTTCTATTTATTAAACCTCTGTTGTTGACAGGCACTACTCATGACAACAGCAAACACCCCAAAATAAAAATACACTGAAAACACCAACGTCTACGGTGACCACCAACAGACTTTTGAATCTATTGTTAAAAATGAATTCGATGGAAGAAAAAACTAGAAGAAGAGGGAAGTGGCAGCATCTCCCATCAGAGATGTTACTGTGTATCTCGCGTTCATCACTTGTAAAGTGTGCTAAGTATCTCACAGAAGACCTCACAAAGCTATTCATTGGGACATTATTCTTAAAAAAAACTTCCTCAAAGGCCAAGAACCGGAAGGGCACACACAGGGCTGGAAGAAAGCTAAGAGCCGGGGCGGGCAGGGGCGAGAGGACGCGCTCGGGAGGAATGCACGTGCGGCTCCTCTCCCGCACGTCGGCGAGAAAGTGAAAACCGAACGGCTGCCCAAAGAGACAGACGCCGAAGTTGGAGAACGAGGCGCGGGGGGACGTGAAGGGAAGGCGCCGAGTCCAAGGCCATCCCGCGAGCCCGGGCGGGGCGGGGGGCGGAGGGAGGGAAGCGGGGGTCACCGAGAGCGAGGTTAAAGACAAGCCCCCGGCTCGGAGGAGCCCGGGAGCGCAGCGCCCACACTCACAATTCAATCATCCATTCCCCTTCCAGCACTTCCTTCCAGTTCTTCTCCGTGATGGTCTTCACGTGTCTCCAGAGGCCCTGGACCCCCGGAGTCCCCCACAGCGATAGCAGCAGTACTACCGAGGTCAGCAAAGGACTCCCGGACGGCGCCATCTTGGCCGCCGTGCACCCCACCAGGAGCAACAGTTAGCGTCCTTCTCCCCACCTCCAACCCCGGGACCCGCCGCTCACTGCGCATGACTGCACCACATACTCTAGGGAAGCGGCCCACCTGGTATCAATGCGCAAGAGCGAGGCGCCTGCGTACTGATTTCTGCCTGGGCGGAGCCTGTTTGACTCTAGTGCGCATGCCCAGCCTCGCTGCTGGGCGGGACCTCCTGGCATTTTGTAAATGAAATAGGAAGAGGGGGGAGGAGGGTGGTTGTGAGATCTAAACTCTGGGAAAAACTGAAAAATCTCAGCCCCTTCTTTCCAAGTATTTTATATTACTTTATGTTACTTAGTCTCCCCCGCCCCTACCAGAGGTCCTGAAAGGTATAAAGTAGACGGGGCAAAAAAAACTCAGCAATTGGAAAGACCACGTTTTAGGGATATTTATATGGCTAAAAAGCATCCAGAAGGGGGCGCTCTGGTGTAATACCTCCTCTGAGCCTACCCACCTCCCCTGGAATTGGAGATGGCACGATGAAGGATGGTGGCAGCATTAAATAGTGCTTACTGTTTGCCAGACACTGTGCTAGGCACCTTTGTGGTTATTATTTCATTTGAGATTCACAACTCTGGGTTATTATCCCCGTTTTACAGATGAGGAAGCTGAGGCAGGTGGAGGGAGGTTAAGGATCTTGCCAAAGGTCCTACAGCTAGGTCAAATTTTAACCCAGGTCTTCCTGACTCCAGGACCAGTGCTCTACCCTCTTTACCACCCATTGCCCCTTAATGAGGAAAGATCTATGGATACTCTTCTCCACTAGCCCATCAGTCCTCTCTGATACTGTTGCCATCAATAACCAGCCAGAGGAAATAATTAACTCAAGGCAATGATAGTTACTAAAATGGAATAATATGAATTATAATAAACAAAATCTCCATCCCCTATATTATATATAGATATAGATACATTCCTGGGGCATCTTCTCGCATAAATACAAAAGTATAAATAGGAAGAATAGGGACATACAGCATGGGAGTAAAAGGCATTCCTTTAATGCCTTAGGAAGCGTTGCTAATGATAATTTCAGCTGAGCTATTTAAAACGCTAAAAGATGATGTTTTTAAAGTGCCACACTCATTTTGGAAAATTCAACAGTGTCCTCTGGATTGGAAAAGATCAAAGGCAATGTCAAGGAATGTTCAAATTACTGAAAATTGTACCCATTTCACATGCCAGCAAGGTTATGCTGCAAGCTAGTCTTCATCAATATGTGAACTGAGAATTACCAGAAGAGCAGGATGGTTTTTGAAGAGGCAGAGGAACTAGAGATCAAATTGCCTGTTGTGCCAAGGGTTCTGGGGCGGGCAGTTTGCCTGCTGCACTAGGGCTGGAGGTCTCACAGCTGTAGCAACTGGCCTGCTGAGTCAAGACCACAGGGGCCCCGTGCTGATCTGTGCTATAGCTAAGAGCCTCCCACTGGCTTGGCTGGGCACTCCTTGCACCAGGCTCTGCTCTCTTTTTACCTAAGTGAGCCAGACTTTTCCTGAAGTCCTTCTAACTTATCTTAGACTGGAAACTTGTTTCACTCTATCTTTTTGTGGATTCTGTTGCTCCAGAATTCTCTTAGAGGCTTGATTTAACGTTGTTTCCAAAGGAAACTGGGAACATCGCAGGCAACTTCCTGGCTTTCCTCTACCATCTTTCTTGATAATTTCTTGAAAGATGATAGTGTCTCTTTGATCATGGCTTTCGGGTATTATAATAATTCTTATTTCTCTTCAGTTTTCCAGGTCAATTGTTTTTCCAATAAGATAGTAAACATTTTCTTCTATTTATTCATTCTTTTGACTTTATTTTATTGTTTCTTGATAGGTTACAGAGACATAAATTTGCACTTGCCCAATTCTAATTTCGAAGGAATTAATTTCTTCAGTGAGCTTTTGTACCTCTTTTTCCATTTGACAAATTCTGTTTTTAAGGAGTTATTTTCTTCAGTGAATTTTTGAGACTCTTACCATTTGGTCATTTCTATTTTTTAAGGTATTATTTCCTTCTTTTGTGTGTGCCTCTTTTACCATGTTGTTAATTCTCTTTTCATGATTATCTTTCATCACTCTCATTTCTTTTCCTAATTTATCCTCTATCACTAATCTCTTTAACTATTCTAGGAGTTCTTGTTGGGCATGGGTTCAATTGCATTTTTATTTGAGGTTTTACTTATAGCTGTAGTCACATTGCTGTCTTCTTCTGAATTTATGTTTTAGTCTTCCCTGCCACCCTAGTAACATTTTTTTTTGGTTACATTACTTTTTGTGGTTATTGTTTACTTGTTTTTCCAACCTATTTCTTAACTTTGAACTTTAAGTTAAAGTTAGGTTCTGCTCACCTAGGGTTTTATGGGCTAGTTCTAGAGGTTTGCATGTTTTTGGTGCTTCTAAGATGCTATGAGGTGTGGTCACTGTTTTCCCAATCTGTGCTCTGTTCTTTATCCAGGAAGGGCATTGTTCCCCTGCAGCCACAAGTGTTAGTGCTCCTCTCTACCTTGGAACTGTAATCAGGGGCCCTGCTTCCTTGTGAATGACCATAGGTGCTTCTTTCTGTAACTGTGAATCGTGTGTGGACAAGAGAGTTGCCAATCAGTGCCAGCATCAACCAATGCTAGCAAAGGGTTCCTGATAATCTCCTTCTGATCTATTGTCCAAACCTCCCCCACCCCCCTCCCTCTTTACCATCTCTAGGCTGAGAGCTCCCAAAGCTGCTGCTGCTGCTTTTACTGTCACAGACGCCTCTGAGGTTGACTGCTGGTGCTGCAGCTGTGCTCCAGACTGACTCCCACCCCAGTGTCACAGACCTCTCCTGCTGACCTCTTAAGTTGTTTTAGACTGGGAAAATGTCTCATTCTGACTTTTTGTTAGCTCTATTAATCCAAAATTTGATTTGAGAAGTTATTTCAAAGTTGTTTAGAGAGGAATATGAGGAGAGTCCAGCTGGGTTTGCTGCCTATACTCTGCCATCTTGGCTCCAGCCTAGCTGAATACTTCATCCACTATCCTATGCTACCTCTATTTATGATGATATTAAGCAATTTGTGTGTATATAAGTAAAAAATAAATTGATACAATTAATTAATAAAATTATGAACAAGTTTAAAAGGTTGCTCTGTGCACATTGTTTTATGTATTAAACGAAATGATAGTAAGATCAAAATTATTCAAGGATCTATTTATTAATTACTGCTTGTCATTCATCAGATCACTGATACCAAGATAGTAACTGCAGTTTTATTATTACACTAAGAGCACAGGCCATACCAAAAACTTGACCAGTCAATAATGCCGGATCAGTGGTTTCAGCAACTTTGTATAGAATATGAATTCATAAGCAGTATAGAAAAATTAAATTTTACAGGAAGTGGGGGGAGGGGGAAAATAATGTTACACACTAGGTAGCACGGTAGATATAGCACTGCACTGGGAATCAAAAAGACATCTTCCAGAGTTCAAATCTGGCATTAGACACTTACTAGCTGTGTGACCATGGGCAAGTCTCTTAACCTTGTTTGCCTAAATTCCTCATCTACAAAATGAGCTAGAGAAGGAAATGACAAACCACTCCAGTATCTTTGCCCACAGTCCATGGATCTCCTGTAAAAAGAACTCCCAACAAATGCTCACAGGAGTGGAGGTCTCACAGAAACACAGCGAAGGAGATTTCTCTTCCAGAGATCCCTGAAAAACCGATCCCAAAGGTCCATCGCGCACCAGACAGGAGTGGAGCCCAGCCTTGCCCTGGCCACGTGGCAAAGAGAGGAGCAGATCAGGGCAGGCTTCAGGGACCAAATCTCCAGCGGCCGTGAAGGCCCCTCCACCCACAGACACAAAGGTCAGTGAGAGAGAGTTCTGGGCTGACCGAGAGGGAAGAGGGGTGTCTCCATAACTCAGGGCCCCTCAGGAGGCAGCAGCAGAGGCAGCGGGCTGCCAAAGGCTCCCAGAGCAGGAAGGAGCTGGAGTCCATTACAGAACGTCTCTGCATAAATACCCTGAGGGAACTGAGCCTGGGAGGCAGCCCTGCCCCCACCTGAGAACCTGATTTAATCTTACCCTGAATAGCAGCCAGGCCTGCCGCCAAAAGCCCTGAAGCTGGGGAGCAGCATTTGAATCTCACACCCCAAGCACTAGCTGGGCAGATCTGGAGGTGAGGCAGGGGTGGAGAGAAATTTCAGAAGTCAAGTAACTGGCTGGGAAAATGCCCAGAAAAGGGAAAAAAAAAATAAGACTATAGAAGATTACTTTCTTGGGGAACAGATGATTCCTCCCTTCCTTTCTGGTGAATAAGAACAATGTTTACCATCAGGGAAAGAAATAAGAGTCAAGACCTCTGTATCCCAAACATCTGAAATAGATATCCAATGGGCTCAGGCCATGGAAGAGCTCAAAAAGGATTTTGAAAATCAAGTTAGACAGGTGGAGGAAAAACTGGGAAGAGAAATGAGAGATCAAGAAAAGCATGAAAAACAGGTCAATACCTTGCAAAAGGAGACCCAAAACAATGCTGAAGAAAATAACACCTTGAAAAATAGGCTAACTCAATTGGCAAAAGAGGTTCAAAAAGCCAATGAGGAGAAGAATGCTTTCAAAAGCAGAATTAGCCAAGTGGAAAAAGAGGTTCAAAAGCTCTCTGAAGAAAATAGTTCTCTCAAAATTAGAATGGAACAGATGGAGGCTAATGACTTTCTGAGAAACCAAGAAATCACAAAACAAAACCAAAAGAATGACAAAATGGAAGAGAATGTGAAATATCTCATGGGAAAAACAACTGACCTGGAAAATAGATCCAGGAGAGACAATTTAAAAATTATGGGACTACCTGAAAGCCATGATCAAAAAAACAGCCTAGA
>JAQQSK010013923.1:0-11315 GCA_028658325.1 Potorous gilbertii
TTTCCTTTGGAATAACTATTACTCTTCAGGCTGATGGAGTGACTGTCAGTGTTTTGAAAAGTTCCCCAGGACTACTCAGATATCTTCAGGAGGGCTAGGAATGTATTTAATGGGGGAGGGACAGGAGCCAGTGGAACCAGAGGAAATAAGGTCTTTCATTCTAGAATCCTGGTTAAGATTTAAAAAATTCAAATAACTCTGGGAAAAGGAACACATTGACTTAAAAGTCGGAGGGAAGCCTAAATGATTTTGATAGCAGATCCTTTCCTATTGGTGAGAGCAGGTTTAGATAGAGGTCAGGGTACTAGAATGGATTGGGAATGGATTAGGGTAGGAGAGAGAATGCGACAGAGAGATAAGGAACAAAAACAGTCTCGTTGTGGGTGGAAGATAGAGGTGGAAAAGTGATGGGAGCAGACTTTGCTTACTTGGCAATTTTACCTAGATCCAGTCCTCTCAAGGATAACTACCCAGCCAAAAGACTGTGCCTGTCACTGATGCCCCAATTCTCTCAAATTCCAGAAGAGTTAGATTCCAAGTACCTCTGGTTATAGAACCCCAGAAGGGTAGCTAATGAAGATTATCTAAGCTCAGGAACCAGATGCATTAGCTGTGGTCAAGATGACTCACTAGCTGTCCTTCAACAAGGGAGTTCTGCAGTTTATTAAAGACTAAGGAAGGGGCTGTTACACCAGAAACACAGAGGATTTAAAAGCCCATTTGACTTTGTCAACACATGTATACATATGCATGTATCTTTGTGTAACAAATGTCATTCATATTTTTGTAAACTTAGTTAAATACAGAAGGGTCAACCCCTTTTAAGGAATTCTATGGTGAACACTGTAAAATAAATAATTATTTTCTAAAGCAATGTAGGTGGCTTGTTCATCTGGGTTTTCATGTATTAGGTTTGCTCAAAGGAGGATATACCAGTATTCAGAATTGAATTTATGGAGTAGACAGATGGTGGGACTACGCAGGGTAGGGGCTATATTTGTGATGATGATGAAAATTCCACCATCAGAACTCAATGCCTTTGGATTAAATCAAACAGGGTCTTTAACCTCTGTATAAAAGTAAATAGGGAGAAGTAGCACTTTGAACTGGGGTGGCTAGGTTGGGTAGCAGACAGAACACTGAGTATGGAGTCAGAAAGGTTCATTTTCCTGAGTTCAAATCTGGCCTCAGACACTTATCAGCTCTGTGACTCTGGGTAAATCACTTAACCCTGTTTGCCTCAGTTTCCTCATCTGTCAAATGAGCTGGAGAAGGAAATGGCAAAGCATTCCAGTATCATTACCAAAAAAAGACCCAAATTGGGGTTGAGTCAGACACAACTGAAAATGTAATGAACTTACATAACCAGACAGTATCACTGAGGGATCATTGACCTCTATTGCTAGCCTTACTAATAGATAGATTATGCTCAGACTTTTGTGCCTCAGTTTTTCTTAATTGCAGATTTACCACAATAGGGTATGCTGAAGCCAATCTGAACGAGTTGGAGTCAATTATTAAATTTTCAGTATGAGCATTTATATTTTGGAAAAGGTATAAATCAGAGCTTGGTTTATTGTTTTGTTGATTGTTTAGACTTAAATGAATGGAGAAAATGTTAGTAATGGTGACTGAACTTCAGTGTGTCATGGGCACACTCTTCCCCAACCTCCATGGCAGTTGTTCAACATTAACCAGTACATCGATGTCCTCAGAGCTCCTTCCTGGGTCAGTTTCTTCCTGTAAACTATTTCACTTTGTGATCTCATCAGCTTCCAGGGATTCAACTATCTTCTCTATGCTAATGATTCTCAAATTTTCGTACTGTCCTAACTTCTCTCTGATCTCCAGATCTTCCATTTCCCACCACCTACTTAACATTTTGAACTGAAAGTCTACTAGACATCTTAAGTTCAACAAATCTAAACTGAACTAATTATGTTCTCCCCAAAACCCTCCTCTCTTCCTGACTTCCCCACTCCTATTAATGCCACCAACATCATCCCAGTCACTCAGGCTCACAATTTAGATGTCATCTTCAACCTTCACTTTCTTAGACCCCAAACCAATATCTGATCAGGTGCCAAGTCCTGTCATTTCTATCTTGAACATCTCTTAAGTGTGCCTCCTTCCCTCCTCTGATACTGACAAGACCTGGTGGAGACCTCTCTCAGCCTCATATCTATTGCAGTGATCTACTGATTGTTCTCCTTGACTCAAGTCTCTTCCCACCCCAGTTCATCCTTGACTCAACTATAAAGTCAATCTTCCTAAAGTGTAGTCCTGACCATGTCATTCTCTTTTCATTCAACTCCAGTGGCTCCATTTTGCTTCCATTATCAAATAGAAAAGCCTCTACCTGGCTTTTAAATTCCTTCATAATCTCATTCTTTCCCACTGTCCTAGTCTTTTATACCTTATTCTCCTCCACATCCTCCTTGACCTAATAAAACTGGCTTCCTTGTTGTTCCTTAAACAAGACACTCTATTTTCTGACTTGGAGCATTTTCACTGGCTGTTCCCTCATCTCCTGAATATTCTACTCTCCCTCCTCATCTCCTGGTTTCCCTGGCTTTTCCAAGTTTCAGTGCAAGAAGTCTTCCCCCGTCCTTAATTCTAGTGCCTTCCCTCTGAGACTTGTATTGTTATTGAATTGTTTCAGTCATGTCTGACTCTTCATGACCCCATTTGAAGTTTTCTTGGCAAAGATACTTGAGTGGTTTGCTATTTCCTTCTCCAGCTCAGTCTACAGACAAAGAAACCAAGGCAAACAGTGTTAAGTGACTTGCCCAAGGTCACACAGCTGATAAGTGTTGGAGGCCAGATTTGAATTCCTGAAGGCGGGTCTTTCTGAGACTACTCTCAGTTTATCCTGTCTGTATCTTGTTTTTATATAGTTGTTTGCATATGGCCTCCCTCATTAGACTGTGAGTTGTTTGAGAGGAGGGAAGGTCTTTTGTCTTTTTTCCTTTGTACCCTTAGTCACTACCTGGCATATAGTAAGTGCTTAATAAATGCGAGTTGACCGACATCAATGTGGGTGATAATCTATCCTCAACTTCTCCTTTTTAGTGGGATTCTCTTCCATGTCTTTTCACAAATCTTCTATAGAGGGTCTACCATTATAGACCTTCTGGTCCTTTGAATATTTCCTATGGGTTGGTGAAGCATTTGGAAGGTGTTATTTCTCAGTCTGCTTCCAATTTATATCCTTTTTTTTTTTTTGTCATATATGTGCCCCTGCTTATGTCACCTACTGGGAGGAATATTCAGTCAAGTAGCTGCAAAGCACTTACTGACAATATAGTGTAGTGGAAAGAAGGCTGAACTTGTAGTAAGGAGATTGGGTTCAAATCGAATCTGACACTTACTGTGTGTGCCTACTTGTCACTAGCTCCTCAGCCTCAGCTTCCAAATCTGTAAAATCAGTATGAGAATATCTGTTGTATCTACCCCATGAAATAGTTGGGAGAACCAAATGAAATGGTGTATGTAATGCATTTTTATAACCTTAAAGTACATAAAATGTAAGTTAATATGACTAAAAACTTAACAAAAGAATCTAGTCCACTATAGCTTTCTTTCTGCCATATAATATCAGAGATGTAGAGCTGGGGAGAAGGGAATACAGTCAAACCAAAGAGAAGATTGTTGTCAGAGCCACCCTATTAGGGTAGGGTGACTAGGGATTTGCCATTGAGCACCAAGGTAGCTTCCATCTAAAAGTCACATTTCACATCCACTCTCTCAGCATCTTCAATCGTTTTACACTGTGATCTCCATCTTCTGGGACCACCAAATACCTTCTCTATGGTTCTCTTCTTCCCCAGGATGCATGGGTATGGGGGCTCTAGCCAAACGTTCTAGGGGACAGGCTATTTGCTCTACCAAGGAGACCACATTCCCATTGAATTTGTGATAGATATCAAAATCTCAAATCTCTGCTTGCTTTGCCACTTTTCCCAAATATACAAATCTAGGGGCTGGTAGAGCTCTGGCACTCCTGGAGAACACAGTGCATCCACCTGATATCTGCAGTTCTTGACCTTACATTACCAAGTGAGCAATAAGAGCTCTGTTCAGAGTTGTCCTCCTTTGCACTCCTACATTTGGGGATCATTCAGTTCTCACTAATGTACTCTGAGAATGGCTGTGATATAATTAAGGGATAATGTTCATTGCAAAGGAGTAGACGGAGCAATAAACGCCTTATGTGGGTAATGAAATGCTGAAGCAAATTGGAGAGCCACAAAATTCATTTTGTGCAAATCTATTCCAATGCCACAAGTATGGGTTCAAGTACAGGGGGATATTTTGCAAAGAGAAACAAAGTTAGCTTCAATCACAAGTGTGGAGCCAGTGGAAAAATCAATGGACTTGGAATCTACAGGACCTGATTTCAAATCTTAGCTGTACTAGTTACTACTTATGTGACCTTGAGCAAAAGTACATGACACAGTAGAAAGATCATTGAATTTGTAGTCATAGGACCTGAGTTAAAATCCTAACTCTGAGATAATACCTGCTTAATTATGGATTGGCAAATCACTAAAACTCTCTTGGCCTCAGTTTCCCCATCTGTAAAATAAGGGGTGGGACAAGATGACTTGTAGAGGAAATAACTATTTTCCTTCAAGCCACTGTAGGAAGTGGAGGACGTGAGTATTCTGTTCCTTCAGAATTTACTTAAATGTTACCTAAGGGATAGAGATCCTGGCCAGAGAGCTCCCTTGTCCAGTGGATTCAGAGAGTGAGCAACATTTTAAGTGAAGAAAAGGAGGAGGAGTGATGCTGCTAAGAACCTGTCCCCAAGAGAAAATAGTCCTCTTCTGTGAAAGACAGGCTACATTTCTCTTAACTTTCAAGATGTTGGAGAAGTTAGATGAGATAGACTCCAAAGTCCCTTCTCACTCTATAAATCTATGGTTCTTACTAGCTGTGTGACCTTGGACAAGTCATTTAGCCCTGTTTGCCTCAGTTTCCTCATCTGTAAAGTGAGCTGGAGAAAGAAATGGCAAACCACTCCAATATCTTTGCCAAGAAATCCCTAAATGGGGTCATGTAACTGAGACAACTGAAAACAATAACAAGAATGAGCCCATGAAGTTATCTAATCTCTCAGGGTATTAGCTTCTTTTTAGCAGTAAAGTGAGGAGGTTGGATTCAGTTCACCAATCCAACACATGCGTGTGTAAGAGAGTATGTATGTATATGCATATACATATATGTATACATATACACACATGCATAATGCATATAACACACACACACTCTTGGATCCTACTGTTACTGAATGAGTTAGAGAATGAGATTTGAACTCAGGGTCTTCTGCCTCTAAATACAGTGATCTTCCTCCAGAATAGTTATGTCTTTCATGAGATAGTGTTCTGGGCCTGGAGTTAGGAATAGCTGAGATCAAATCTGCCCTCAAACACTTACTTGGCTGCGTGACCCTGGGCAAGTCACTTAACCTCTGCCTGCCTCAGTTTCCTTATTTGTTAAATGAGGACGATACTAGCATCTGCCTCCCAAGGTTGTTGTGCGCATAAAATGAGATAGTACGTGTGAAGTACTTTGCAAACCTAGAGGCATGTATAAATGCTGCTTCTGCTACTACACCATATTACTGTTCTCTGTTTTCTCCAGAATGCCCTGCCTCCATTAGCTTCCTCCCCCCCATTATGAGGTGGCAATGAGTCTGAGTTCTCAAGAGCTCTGTCAGTAGAATACGAGCCATATCCAGTCTTACCAAGATGAAGAAGTTTTGAGTATAGTCATGTCAGATTGTGTGTCATCTATGGACCAGCCTAGTTGATTATTATCAGCAGAATTGCTACTTACATTAACATTACGGTATCATAAACTTACACAGTACTTTCTTCAGGAATTCTACAGTTCCGCCTCTCTGAACCAACAGAGCTTCTGCCCCCTCTTCCTCCCTCCCTCCCCTGCAGCAAACTACTTTTCGTCAGATTCAAACCCAGGCCAGACTTGCAGAGATCAGGCCGCCAGGAAAAGGTAGTGGTCAGACTTTGCACCAGATCAGATTCCTTTGCGAGCACTGAAAGCTTGCAGGTCCCTAACCTGTCCTCCAAATCTTAGAGTAACACAACACTCAGTATCCCAAGAAAACAGGATGGGCCCAGAAGTATCCCTTCAGAAGTATCAAAGTATCCAAGAACCCAACTATAACATCAAGGCCAGAGTCAAGAAGTAGTCTGGAAGTTCAGGCAAACAAAAACAGAACCTCACTGTAATGAGCTGTAATGGTAGACTGGGGATATAAATTCAAAAGAAGAGAATGACTCCAAAATGTCAACCATCAATACAGCTTAAGCATAAAGCCCAAGGGTGGGGGTAGGGAGTAGTGGAAAATTATCTCACATAATGAGGGTGGACAAGTTGAAATCCATACAAACAAAAGGTGGGGAAGGGTGGAATGTAGAGGCTGTTACTCACTCATCTGAACTGGCCATAAGAAGAAAGACACATATACACACATAGAGTTGAGTACAGAACGCTTTTCACTCAACAGGGAAATAGGAGAGAAAGGGGAGGAGGAATTAAGGGAAGGGCTAAAGAAGCAAAACAAACTCTAAGGATGTAAAAAAGCTGTTACTCTTTTTGAAATGGCAAAGGTTGGGAATCTGAGTCAGTGCCTTTAAACTGGGGAATGGAAGAACAAGTTAAGTCATGTAAGTGCAACAGAATATTATTGTGTTGAACTCTTATCAGCATGACCAAGCAAGATCCCAGAGCATTAATGATGAAACATGCTACTCCTCTCCTAATAGAGAGATGGAGGACACAGAATGCAAAATGCGACAATTTATTTTGGATATGGCCAATGTGGAAATGTGTTTTGATTGATTGCATATTTTTGTAATGGATTGTGTTTTTCTTGTTTTCTCAAATTGGGGGTAGGAGGAAGAGAGGGTAAGAAGGCAAGTGTTGGCTAACTAAAAACAAATGAAAACTTTAAAAAATGACTTTCTTCACAACAACTTTATGACATACATAAAGTTCAAATGTATTTGTCTTTCGCAAGAGGACTATCCCGGTTCCCCTAAGTGCTTGTGCATTCCCTCTCTAAGGTCATCTTTTATCTTCTCAGTACACACACACACACACACACACACACAAACACACACACACTTATTTACATTTCTTTCAATCCCTGATGTTCAGCACAGAGTCCAGCACATAGTAAGGGTTTCATTAAATGCTTATTGATTGACTCACTGATTGCCTGGCATTCAAAAGCTTCCTGAATCAGACATTATCCTACAACTCTAGCTTTATCTCACTTCCCTCTACACACCTACCCTCTAGCCAAAATAGACTACCCGTTGTTCCTTAACCACTCCTTGTACATTCCCTCATTTCTGCTTCTGCTCAGTCTGTCCCCATGCCTAAATTTGTCATACCAGAATTACATCACGGTTTCCATCAAAGTATTACTTCCAGTTTTATAGATGAGGAAATTGAGGCCAAGAGAAAGCGGAATGAATTGTTTCAGGGTCACATGAACAATATCTGAGTCAAAGTGTGAACTCAGGTCCTCTAACTCCACAAACAAAATCCAAAGGTTGGCTACCAGGTGATAGATTTTTTCAGCCTCTTGCAATATAACTCACAAAGACTGTCTACTAAAGCATGGAAGGTTTAAGATCTGTGTTAGTAGAAGGAGGACCTACACTGATGTGTAATTTCAAACAAGTATCAAAGGAAAATCTTCTGGTGCCTTGGATTGTGAAGAAAACTCCCACTCTCCTTCCCCTCCAAAAAAAACCCAACAGAAGTTTTTATTCCTCTCTCTTAGAGCATCTAAAATTTATCTGAGCAAAGGTACTAAAGAGGGATACCTTTGTTCAAGCAGAGTGAAGGTTGGAGGACAAGGAGGTCTCCACTAAAAATTTCTAATGTCTATGTGAAAAATCCAAAGCACCATCTCCAGTTGCCTACAGAAGAACTTTGTCTTAAAAAGAACTCTTATTTATCTTACCTGTAGACAGTATGAGGGACGTACACTTCTTTAATTGGGAATTCCAGAATCTCTTTATGTGGGCGGGTCCGATTTTCAGGAAACGGTTTCACAGGTAAAAGCTCAGGAGTCAGACAGCAGCAGTTTAGTACCTCTGGCGCTGGGGAGATTTCTAGCCTAAGTAAACCTTCAGCAAAAAAAAGAAAAATAATTTTTTGAAATAAAATGCATGGGTAAGTGAAAACAAATGGTATCAGTCAAATTTTTGTTCTTGTTTTGCCAATTAGCATTTTAGGACTTAGATTTAGTGTTGGGAATGGTCTTAGTGATCAACTATTCCAACCCCTTCATTTTATGAGGAAGGAATCCAGGCTTAGAGAATTTGTCCAATGTAACATAGTTAAGTAGAAGAGCTATTATTTGAACTCTGATCCTTTGTCTCCAAATCCAGTATTCTTTGCACTAAACAGAGTTTATTTACCTTTCCAGAAATTTTGATCCTGCCCAACGTGGTAAATTAATAAGTCATTTAGAAAGCAGAAATCCAAATGTGACTCTACGGTCTCTCAGTAACTTGTCTTTATTACTATTTAATCTCTATCTTTGGGATTCAGAAACTGCTATAGCAAGCAAGAAAGCCTTTTTTGGTCACAATATTATAAATAGCTACAATAATAATAAAATAATTCATATAACAATAACATATAACAATAAAATAAAATAATAAAAATAAAATAATTCACTAAACTCTTCACAACAATTCTGTGAAGTAGGCTGGGCAGGTCATGTTCCCTATTGCGATAACTGTGATTTTTAAATATAGTGTTTGATGTAGTTATACGTGCTAGGACTCCAATCTGGAGTCACTTAAACTAAATAAATGACCATAAACATGTAGGCAATAACAGACAGCCTATACTATTTCACTGCCCAGACTTATTCTGATCTTGTGCAAATGTGTTGTTGTTCAGTTGTTTTCAGTTGTGTCTTACTCTTCATGAGCCCATTTGGGGTTTTCTTGACAAAGATACTGGAATGTGTTGCCGTTTCCTTCTCCAGGTTATTTTATAGGTGAGGAAAATGAAGCAAACAGGGTTAAGTGACTTACCTAGGCTCATACAGCTTGTAAGTGTCTGAGGCTGGATTTGAACTAGACCTAGCACTCTATCCACTGAGTCACCCATCTTCCCTGTACAAACGTGTAACAATGTCAGTATCTGATTGGATGAGGCACCCAACTGAATGCAGCAGCACTGTGCCCACTCATGGAATCCCTAGTCATCAACTCACCCAATTTTGGTTTCTGCTCAGGAAACTCCTATACCTGAATCTGGTACTGATAGGTTACCCTGGGGAACTTCTCCATGACATCTGGATCTGATCAAGAATGACCTTCCTCTATCTGGTGCTGATTGCCTCTCCCAACCAAACCAATCTTTAAGGTTTAAGATTTACTTTATCAGATTCCACTGTCACTGAACATACTTCCCTCACATGAGGGAGCCTGGCCTTGTGTGGATGATTCTCTGTCATGTTGTTATATAGGCTGTGTGTGTGTGTGTGTGTGTGTGTGTGTATATGTGTGTGTGTTTGTGACTTCTGTTTTTGACTGCTTGCTGTTTCACACAGTAGTAAAACTCACACTTATACACCAGCTTCCTGAGTACCAATTTTCTGCAAATCCTCCAACCTGGATCCTTGACCTAACCTGAGCCCTGAGGCCAAATACAGCACCCATTTTATTGATGAGGAAACTCAGATTCAAGGTGGTTAAATGACTTGTCCTGTACTTTAGAGCTGGTAGTAATCAGTCCCTTTACTAGTCTTTTCCATGGTATTTATTAGAAGCATTACAATCACTTAATCATGCAAAAGGACCATTCTAAAGAAGGAGAACACCAGTGGATTTTGAGTTTAATTATTTTTAGTTTAACTATCTTCTTTCCACAAGTCCAAGATTCATAACTTGCTTAATAAAAATATATCAATATAATTATTCCATTCATTCACAAGACATATTATATGATAAATTGTTAATAATATGAATTCATATAGGACTCAAATGATTATATTCAGGAATCAGTGGGTTTGGCGACGCTGCAAAGAGCAAAGGCATGTGACCCCTACCTGGTATAGACTTCACTCTTCTTTGTAAGGATGAAGATCTTTTGTAATCAGCTAAAAATTTGAGTAAGTCTTCATCACTTAGACGATCTCCTTCCTAATAGGAGAAAAGTCACTATTAATGTATTATTTTAACAGAAGCCGTATGTTAACATTCAACTCTTTGGGTCGGGTCAAAATCTGAACATCTTTTTAATTCTTGAGTATTGTTCAAAATGCCTTTTAGAAGCCACAAACTCATAGTATTTATAGTTAGAAAGAATCTGAAGGGTCATTTAGTCAAGGCTTGTACCCAAGCTCCCTTCTTTCCATCCTTGATAAGTGGTCACCAGATTTTCCTTGAATAACAACATTGGCAAAGAACTAATTACATCTTGATACAGTTCCTCCCATTGTTAGACAATTCTATTAGAAGACTTGTTTTTATATGAAGCCACAAGCTGTTTTCCTATAATTTTTACCCATCACTTCTAGTTCTGCCCCTAGGTCATCCTAGAATAAATCTGTTTTCTCTTCTACCTAAGAGTCCTTCAAATATTTGAAGATGGTCATCAGCTATCCTGTCTTACCTCGATCTTTTCTTCTCCAGACTAAACGTTCTCCCATCATCCCAGGAGAATTAGAATTGGCCCTAGAGGTCATTTTGTCTAATCTTCTTATCTTATAGATGAAGAATTGTGGTCCAGAAAGTGACTTGCCCAAGATCACACAAGTAATACGAGGAAAACTGGGGATTTGAATCCAGATTTATTGACTCTAGATCCAGTGCCCATTCCACTATGCTATGCTGTCTCCTGTAGTTCTTGATGCATTTACCACAGCTTCCAAATTTCACCATCTTAATTGACTTCCATTAGAAGCTTTCTAGTACATCTATGTTCTTCTCAAATGTCATTGGTTGCTTCAGTTGTGCCTGAATCTTCATGGCCACATTTTTGAGCGTTTCCTTGGCAAGGATATTGGAGTGGTTTGCCATTTCCTTCTCCAGTTCATTTTATAGATGAGGAAACTGAAGCGAAGAGTGTTAAGTGACTTTCCCAGGACCACACAGCTAGTAAGCGTCTGAGGTCTAATTTTAATTCAGAAAGATGAGTTATCCTGACTCCAGATCTGGCACTCTGTCTACTACATCACCTAGCCACCCCTCTCCTTCAGAAATACTATCTGGAATATAGCAGTTCTCTTGTAAACAAAACCACATCATATT
>JAQQSK010013924.1:0-11314 GCA_028658325.1 Potorous gilbertii
CATTTTTTCATTCTTTTGGTTTTGTTTTGTGATTTCTTGGTTTCTCAGAAAGTCATTAGCCTCCATCTGTTCCATTCTAATTTTGAGAGAACTATTTTCTTCAGTGAGCTTTTGTACCTCCTTTTCCATTTCGCTAATTCTGCTTTTGAAATCATTCTTCTCCTCATTGGCTTTTTGGACCTCTTTTGCCAATTGAGTTAGCCTATTTTTAAAGATGTTATTTTCTTCAGCATTTTTTTGGGTCTCCTTTAGCAAGGTGTTGACCTGCTTTTCATGATTTTCTTGCATCTGTCTAATTTCTCTTCCCAATTTTTCCTCCACCTCTCTTACTTGATTTTCAAAATCCTTTTTGAGCTCTTCCATGGACTGAGACAATTGAATATTTTTTTGGATGTTTGGGATACAGAACTCTTGACTCTTATGTCTTTCCCTGATGGTAAGCATTTTTCTTCCTCATCTGAAAGGATGGGAGAAGATATCTGTTCACCAAGAAAGTAACTTTCTATAGTCTTATTTTTTTCCCCTTTTTTGGGCATTTTCCCAACCAGTTACTTGACTTTTGGGTCCTTTGTCAAGAGTAGGGTATACTCTGGGAATCTGTAAGATCTCAGTTCCTCCAAGGTGGCACAATCAAGTGTGTACATTGGTCTGGGATCAGGAAGAGATTTTTGTGCCCAGAATCTTATCAGAGTTTCCTCTTCACAACAACCTCACCTCCAGTGCCACCAAGCCAGCACTGGGGGCTGAGATTCAGATAAGTTGCAAGGGCAGGGTCACCATTCAGTGTGAGATAAAGATCAGCTGCCTCAGGGCCTCTACACAGTGCTGAGGTGAGAATCAGTGCTCCCAGGGGTTTTATGATCCAACAATGGATGTGGTCTGCTGTAGGGCCTGCTGTGGGAACTGCTGCCACTTGCCCATGTGGCCTCTGTGGGCCACTGACTCAGGCCAGAGCTATGGGAAGGCCCTTCTCCCTTCTAAGCCAGCTGAAAAAACGCTGTCACTGACCTTTGGCTCCTGTGGGTTGAGGGATCTGCGAACCCCTGCTGCTGCTGCTGCATCTGGGGATTCTGACCCCGAGGCCTGCTTGTGTCCTCCTCCCAGAGCCCCGCCATGTTGCCAAGGCTGGGCTGGGCTCTGCACTGTGTGTGGTACAACAGACATTTCCCATCAGCTTTTCAGGTCACTCTGGGGTGGAAATCTCCTCTACTCTGTTGTTCTGTGGCTTCTGCTGCTCTAGAATTTGTTGAGAGTCTTTCTTTACAGGTATTTTATGGGCTGTGGGGGGAGAGCTAGCATATGTGTGTCTTTCTACTCTGCCATCTTGACTCCACCCCTCTTTCTTTTTTTCTTTCTCTCTCTCTTTCTTTCTTTTCTCTCTCTCTGTCTCTCTCTTTCTTTCTTTCTTCTTTTCTTCATTCCTTTCCTTCAGGACAAAGGAATGGAGAAAGAAAGGAAAGAAGGAAATACTGGTTGATTGGTTTATTGAACAGGTTAGATTTCATAACTTCCAAGTTCCCTTTAGCTCTAAATCTACCAATATGAATAAAGCATATGTTTCTAGGGGAATCTATGACAGTTTGCTTTCCACAATGACACATTCATTTGGGTGTTTTTCTCAATTATTAGGCAACTTTATGTGTGGCTGTCCACTAGGGAGCCAGATGAGACTGGCCACACCCAAAGCACAACACCCTAACCTGGCTTAAACCCTGGTTTCCCCATACCTGTGAGCCCATTCATGACATGCCTGAGTCACCTAGTGTCTGAGGTCAGGAGGGAGGCCAGTGTGTGAATTGTTGTGGGTTTTGATGGATGCATTTTGTGAAGCCAAGTGACCTGTGACAGTGATAATGAAGTATTCTGAAGCCTCCACAGGGCTTGACTCTGTCTGTCACTATGGCTTTCTGCCTCGAGTGACATCACCTAATTTGTCCTGTTTTTCAGGGGTTTTCTGTAGAAAATGTCTTAGCCAGGGTCCCAATTTCCTTATTGCTCTCACTCTGTCCTGTCAGATTGAATTTCTCTCAAAGAGAAAATATTGCTCAATATTGATTCCAGGACACCAGATAATTCTAGGTTCTCACTCTGCAGCTCATCCAAAGCACTGTTTAAAATCTCAAAACGGTTTTACAAGGCAAAGAGTCACCGTTCCAAGGAATCACTCTTAAATCTGTTTAAAAGACCCTTGGCTGTGAATTTTGTTGTTGTTTTTTTCTTTTCTTTTCTGATATTCCTGCAGTATTTTGCGCCAATACACTTTCCATTGTTATTACAGCTGAACCGTATCACAGAGTTGTACCAGAAGGACCATCAAGGTTTCTGAAAAACTATAAAGCCTTGATGCTTTCTGCCTTATTTCTTACTGTGCGGTGAGAAAAAATGTTTAGCTTCTGCTGAGCAAAATGTATACCTCAAAAGATATATGCGTGAAAAATCCTTCAAGCATCTTGGTGGCTGCTGTCGTATCTGTCTATCCAAGGGGAGGGCGATGTTTGTTTGGCCAAGCCGAGAGAGAGCTACTGTCCTGAGAATGAATAAATACCATATTTCAACTGGACTTTATTCAAGCCATCCTCTGGCCTGGCTCTGGCTATATCAGAAGGTTCTGCTCTGTTGACTACTGCTTATTAAGGCTCCCCAAAGCCATTGCACTTTGGTACTGTTTCGTCTGCAACACAGAGAAATCAGAGGAATTGATTGGAGCTTCGTGCTAATTTGAGAATGAGGACTTTCAGTTCGCTGGGGATTTCTTTGATTTTTTTTTTTAATTCTATATAATTTCTTCACCTTTGGACTGCCTCTTGACTTTTGAGTAAAGAATGTTAAAACATGTAAAATGTCACTTCTATCTAATAATAACTTGCCTAATGTACCATTCAAAACCACTCACAAAATTTTCCACCTTTTTATGGAAGGAATATCTTTTGGCTACATGAATGCTTGACCTAGGAAGGTCACTCTTTTAGGGCCTGGCTATCACAACAGCAGGCTGTTTGAAACAAAATGGATTGCTCTCTAACGGATTTACGCTATCAAATGTAAACTTGCTTTTTACCCCTTGCCAACACAGGCCATTTGTGATGTGACATGAGAGCAGCAGGATGCTTCCAGGAAATCTACTCCCCTGGGTTGTGAGTGAAAAAACATAAAAGAGTGGGAGGTAAGATAAGGAATTTCCACCTGGGTATATATTGTGTCTACATAATGTTGAATTTTAGCATTCAGACCTAGGTTTTAGTTATCAGACTATAAACCAATTTAGTCACCCTCATCTCCAATCCAGGAGGGCAATAGATACGTTTTCCATACTTTCATCTATTTATTTTGTATAATGCTTTTTGTGAGGATAAGAAGATGATGGAAAACAAAGCAGACTTAAGGTGATCCCTAGGCTTTCGGGGAGGATATATTGAACAGCACAATGCAGAAAGACAGAAAGAAGATATTTTTTTTTTACATGAACTTTACCTGGGCTAAGGGCGTTTGGATAATCAGTGCAAAGAGAAGTGTCTTTTCCTAAATATCTTTAGCTGGACTCCATCAGAACCAGAAGGCAAAATTCAGATCATCCATGGAGGGGGGTAGAAATCCTTCCTTTATTTTCCAGTTACTCCATGTATATCAGGAAGGATAATTTGTGCATAAGAAGTAGGGAAAGGGGTATCATCCCAGGAAAGCTATGCTGTGGATAAGAAGTAAGCTGATCATCTAAAGGGAGTGAAGGACAATGGATGGCCAGTCCAAGTGCTATGAGGTATCCACAAAATGCTCTCTGTGAAAGATTTACAGAAGGCAAGGATAAGACTCACACAGCCTATGAAGGTGTAGATGGGCTGCCATATTCATTGTTGGAGGAAGGGTTATTAGATCCTAGAGCCATTGAAACACTGAAGTCATGAAGTTGCCAGGCTACAGTGATGCTCCTTTGAGTCTTAGTATTACATGCATATGAAAAGATGAAGGTTTTTGGCTCATGGTGTTGGTGTTTTCAATATAAGGACTGAACCTGGAAAAGGAATCTTAATATAATTTGGACATAATGAAAACACACATACATACACACAAAATCTGCAAAGGGACCTGGTAACATCACTGTAGGTTAATATTTTTATTTGAATTTGCAAATTTTTGGTTTAAATGTGAAGCTTTTTGAGAGTAAGAACTACATCTTCTTTCTTTTAGTTCACTAGAGTATCTGGGATTGATGCTGTTTGAGGTGCTGAGGACCCAAATGTCAGGGTACAGGGTGGTGTCCTCTTGCAAAGAATTCACTAACTCAAACCTTCTTCCAGTCAAGTTTATTGTAAAGCCAATAGGAACAGGCAGGATTCCTAGTGAACTTACAGCAAGGTGGGTGAGACTGATACTTATATACAAAAAGGAGAGTGAAGTGATCTAGGTGGGCTGCCTTGAACAGTCTGGGCTACTGAAATGGGTTGGAAAATTCAGGGACTGGGTTGCTTTCAAAGACATGGTCTTTTCCTTTTAGGGGTCCAGGTCCCATTACCCATCACTAAATGCTTTTAATAAATATAATCTCATTTGATCCTTTCAACAATCCTGGGATGTAGATGCTGTTATTACCCCCATTTTATAGGTGGTGAAACTGAGGCAAAGAGCAATAAAGTGAATGACCCAGGATCATACTGTGAAAGAGCTTGAGGCCAGATTTGAATGCTGGACTTCAGGTCCAGTACTCTGTCCACTGAGCCAGCTACCACCAGAGGGTAGGCTTTGAAGTCTGGTCTTCTGACTTCTTCATTACTTAGTAAGATTTTAAGCATATAGCAGGGACCCTTCAGTGGACAGATGATTTCATTGGTGTGAGAACTTGCTTCATCTAACCCATTTTGGTCTTCTCATTATTTTTCCATATCCTTCTATAAATCGTCAATAAAGGTTGTCTTACCCATACTCAGTGTGTTGGAGAACTCCTTCTAAGTCTTCCAGTATTTTGTGACACTTCAACTCTCCATCTGTTACCCATTATTCTTGCCACATGACTCGCCCACCTACTTTTACAAGTAAGCATGTCCTCGGTGACACTGTTAATGACAAGTTATCTGTGCGCAAGCTATCACTGGTAACATGTTGTAGCTCATCAAGCTTCTTTCTGGCATCTTTTGGATAACCTGAAATTTTTGTTCCTTTGACATCATGGTGTTTCTATGATTGGTATCTGGGCTTCATTGAGAGAATACTAATGAACTTTTATGAGAGAAGGTAACTTGGGGACATTCCAAAGGTGATGAAATTTCCAAGGTGCCATTTAGCCTGCTGTTCTTCTACTATTCACATTTGGGCCCAGATTGCTTGTCCATCTGCCATGCTCATCCAGTGTTTCTGTATTCTGGTAGACTGACCATCTAACTATATATCATAATGAGGGTGAAATATATTCATCTAGTTGGCATTTTCTGAGTTACATTACTAGATCTGTCTCTCTAGAGTGATGGTGGATCTCATTAAGGAAGCCCTTTAATGTTTTAGGATTTGATCATCAAATCAAGTCAATAAGTACTTATTAAACACCTACTATGTAGCAGGTACTATGCTAAGTGCTGTTATCAATATAATGTCATAAAAAAATCTATGAAGTACAGTGAATAAAATTTTGCCTTTGTAAGAAGCCTTCCTCTGTTGATTATCTCCAATTTATCTTGTATATATCCTTTTAATACATAATTGTCTTCCTATTATCTCCCACTGTAGACTGCAAACTCCTTCAGAACAGGAACTGTCTTTTACCTTTCTTTGTATCACCTGCCCTTAGCTCAGTGCCTAGCACAAAATAGGCACTTAATAAATGCTTGTTGACTGAGTGACATGGTACCTAGAAGACCCGGGTTCAAATAGTGCCTCTTACCCTTATTAGCTATGTGACATTGGGAAAATCTCTAAGCCTCAGTTTCCCCATCTGTAATAGGAAAATTGAATGACTTCTAAGATCCCTTTTAGCTCTAAATCTATAATCACATAATCCTATGTGAGCATCTGAAGAACCTTATCCATTTAATAAGGAATTCTTCTTTTCTGTAGCCTTTGCACCAGACACCATTAATGACCCTGGCCAATATCTTTGATGGGCTTTTGTCTCTGTCTTCTGCTCTTTGCCTAACATAGCTATTCAGAGGATCACTGAATACAATATGTCTATATCTATCAAGCAGTCTTTCATGATCTCAACATTTGCATAAGAGATACCTTGCTCAACAAATATTTATTGAATAATTAATTTGTTTTTCTCATTGTGCATGAGGAGCCTGGTTTAATGAGAATATCTGACTAAGAGACAAGAGGTGCAAGTTTTAGGTCTAAGTAACTGTATCACCTTGGGTGAGTCATTTTCTATGGTATCCAATCCAACATACTTTGTTGTTTGTTTCTTGTTTTAGTTGATGTCCTTTATTCTTAAAGAGGATCAATGACAACAGGAGGGTGATATCTTGATTTACAAGTGAACTGGATTTAAGTGAGGCAAAACTGTACAGTCATCAGCCTAACTCTTCCTCTAGTCACTGGGGTCCTGTGGCAAGAGATGCAGTGGGAGGCCTTGGCCTTTTCAAGCCAACCCAGGTCTCAATTTGTACAAGGCAACACCCATTCAACAGTTAAAGACTAGGTGTGAGATCATCCTTTGTTGCTGAAGAAGACCATGCCACCAGAGAAATGATGGCATGACTTGCACTTTGTTTTGAGTGAGGGAGGGCTGTGCAGGTCACCAGCCTCACTTCTCCTCCAGAGCCATATGAATCCAGTGACCAAATATTCATCAGAATGACCGGAGATGGCCCAGGATGAGGCAGGCATTGGGGTTAAGTGACTTGCCCAAGGTCACACAGCTAGAGAGTGTCAAGTGTCTGAGGTGATATTTGAACTCAGGTCCTCCTGACTTGTGTACTGGGGCTCTATGCACTGCACCACCTAGCTGCCCCAAAGGCTAGGTAGGAATTGAGGCAAAAGATGGCTTAGTTTGCCTTCACAAAAGAATCAGTCTTAAAGGGGAAAACCCTCAGGGTTTCTAAGCAGAAAAGAAGCAGTAGCTATTTACACTCACTCTGAGCCACTAAAAAGAAAACAATGATGAAAGGAAGCTTAGGCTGAGACCTCTTATTGACCAATCAGTGAGAGGCAGAGACTTGTAGCTCCATTTGAATACCAATGGGCTTCATCAAAGCCTGTTTTTTCAGAGCTATATTTCAAGAAATCATAAATGAAAACTACATGAGACAAGAGAGTTGATTGTCTCAGTTTGAAAAAAGAAACATTGATAGAATAAATTAAAAAAAGAAAAAATGTAGCCTCCAAACCCCAAGCATAGAAATCAGCATAAAAATGATCATTGAAAGAAGAATGGGTTTAGGGGAAAAGATATTGAATTCCATTTTGGACACACTGAAGTCATGATTTACCCAGTTGGTGATGTCAAAAAGGTACTTGGTAATGTGTATCATCTGTGTAGAGAGTATATAATGGAGTCTTATGTTATCCCAAGGTGTTTGGTTCTAAAATCAGTCCACAAGACAAAAATACTGTAAAGTAAGAATTATGTGGGCAGCTAGGTGGTATAGTAGATAAGAGTGCTGGGTCTGAAATCAGGAAGACTAATTATCTTCCTGAGTTCAAAACCAGACTCAGACATTTACTTACTAGCTGTGTGATCCTAGGCAAGTCCCTTAGCCTGTTTCCTCTTCTTTAAAATGAATTGGAGAGGGAAATGGCAAACTACTCCAGCATCTTTGCCAAGAAAACCCAAATGGAGTCACAAAGAGTCGGACATGACGGAACATCAAATTATGCTGAAAATACCATAATGTACAGTGCATACCTATATCAAAATAGTTGTAGCTGAAAAGAAGGCAAGGTCTCTTGAAATGAAAATAGTCTGTGTCAGAGAACAGATGAATCTGAGATGGCTACTATGGAAACAAATGAATGTACATTTTATTTTTCACTATACCCAATTAAGCCATTGATCAAGAAAGAAAGGGGAACTTGGATTTCTACTCAAACATGAGAAAACAAATACAGGTAAAGACTTGGCTGGCAGGAAGACTGATGATAGTTTGAGCAAATCAAGTCAAGTCCATAAGCTTTTATTAAGCACCTACTGTATGCCAGGCACAGCTCTAAGAATACAAATAGAGGCAGGAAAGACAGATCTTGCATTCTAATAGGAGGAAAAAACATTAAAGAAACCTAAAAGTGGTTCACAGGGAACAGACTATACTGGGGACATGGTAGAAAACATCCTGAGAGTCAATAGTGGAGCCTAGAGAGGAACGAAAACATGGTTGAGTTGGGTATTTTTTCCCTCAAAATGGAATTTCTAAGAGGAGCTGGCCAATCCAAGGAAAAGGAAACAGGGGTGAAGGGTACTTTCAATGTGAGAAATCCAGAGATAGAGTGAAATTCCATGGAGAGGAGCCAAGTTGGTATGGTAGAGAACATGTGAGAGGAGAGTTAGGAGTGGAGCGTGGAAAGGAATAATAGTTTGCTTCTAATGAAACTAAGGTGTATTCCAGCCTTAAAACTGTATGGTTCTAAGAATTGGTAGGATCCTGGAGGAAAAGTAGCATTATCTTCACTTCCCAGATGAAAAGAGCCACATTCTGATTTTCTACCATGGGGTTTCCAGGTTGATTCGCTTGTAAAATGGCTTAGTTCCAGAAAATCTTAGAATGATTTTTTGGGGGGGGTGGAGATAAGATATTGGTTTCTCTAATCACCAGATTCTTACATTTCTCCCTCCCTGGAACAATTTCAAGATTTCAAGTCTTCTACCTGTGACTGTTATTTAGTTCAATCCAAGGTCAGTTTGGAGGAAAAATCACTAGGATCAAAGTATCTCTAAATATTTCATAGCTAAATATTCACTCCTCTTCTTCTCCTCTGAATTACCTATAGACTACTCCATCTGAGATTGGATTTTTTTTTTTCACAGGCGGGAGTGGTAGTGGCTAAGGGACATTTTGACCCTCACTTTGTCAGTATCAACAACAATCAATTTCCTTTGTGGATTATACAAAGAACCTTCCTCCCTACCACCCCTTTTTTACTATCAACTCTAACTGGAGCATTTCCAATGAAGATAAATATGCTCCCTTATCCTTCCCAGTAGCCCCATTCAGGGACTATTTCTGGTGACATATATGTCAGGGTTCAAGAACTTTCCCTGATATGCTAATATTTTGATTGTGACCACTTAGACTCTCAATTCCCTGAACAAATCTCAATGACCATAAGTTACAGATAACTTGAGGATCTCCAACAGAGGAATTCCTCCAACTGATGGAATTATGGGTCTTTATCAAAGATCCCTTAAATATTAGTCTAAAGATAGGCTGTACCTAAATATAGGAGCTTGTTAATAAAATAAGAGATCTTTGAAAGGACAATAACAATATCCAGAGACAGAGAGAAAGATAGTTCCTGAATAATGATATTGACTATTGACTAGTCTTTGGTCTTATGTAAGCCAGATGGAAGTAGGGCTTATAGTCAGAGCAATCTTGTAGGTAGGTTCATAGATTCAGAGCTGGATGGGACCTAAGAGGTCCACCTTGTACATTTACCAATGAGGAAATTCACAGAAGCTCAATGTGACCTGCCCATGGTCTAACAGATGGTAAACAACAGAGCCAAGATCTGAATACAAATCCTCTTATTCTAAAACCAGTACTTTCTTCACTGCATTATATCGCCTTTTCCTTGCCTGGGTAACAGGGATATGAGAGCTAAGACTGTGCTCAGGCCAGTTCCAGTGACACATGCACTTTGATCCCTTGTTAAAGAACACACATAACCAGAGGCTCCTGGTCGGTCTATTGGTCTTTTGGTCCATTGGTAACTTGGACGCTGCGGCTGCAACAAACAGGTTTGGCAAGTGATCCAGGAGCAACTGCCCACTGAGCAGGCTTAGAAGGAAAAACAACTTCTGTTTTCTCTTTCAGCTGTGTCTGGAATCTCTGAATTCTTCTTTGGATCTCTATCATGGCACCGGGGACAGCCACTTGTCTTTGATCCTTCATCAAATTCCTAATTTCCTTTCTGTTTTAAGGTACCCCCCTCCCCCAGCACTCAACACCAATCCTGAGATGTTATTCCTAGACTTGGTAACTTTGATGTGAGTTCAAGAGGTTTGAAGTGATTGCAAAGTCTGGAAGCTTGTTGCCCATTAGGAAATGTTTGTTGTAGGTACCTGTTTCTTGGAGAAGATGACTGTCTTGAGGAGGATGATCCATGAATGCCTGGCGGGCCAGAACTTATAGACAGTGTGGATTGAGGTGAAAATGAAATGTGTTTCAGAATTTCATACGTTTCCTTTGAACCTTTACCTGGGAGAGTATAGTGGAGGAAATGGGTTTCTATAAGTTCTTTGAGTACATAATTTGTTTTCTATATCTGTTTATGGTTTCCTGTATGTTTTTTTGTTATAGGTTACTGTTTCATGTTTTATATATTTGTCAATGTAGGCTTACGTATTTTTTTATTTTAAGCCTTTCTTTTTGTTAGAGGAAATAAATAGCTGTCCCGTACTTGATAGCTACTACTTAGTACATTGTGTAGCTTTTCCAGATGGGGCTCTGTTAATCCCTTTTTGGGAGAATCTCAGACATAAGACACACCTGAACCTTGTTTAAGGATGTTTTCCTGGACTATGCCTAAAGGGCAATCAAGCTGGGCATACCCTTTGATCCAGCCATAGTCCTAGGTCTGTATTCCGAGGACATCATAAAAAAGGGAAAAGGACCTACACTTAGAAAAATATTTATAGCAGTTCTTTCTGAGGTGGCAAAGAATTGGAAATGGAGGAGATGCCCATCATTTGGGAAGTGACTGAACAAGTTGTGGTATATGAATGTAATGGAATACATAAGAAATGATGAGCAGGCAGATTTAGAAAAACCTGGAAAGACTTACATGAAATGATACTGAGTGAAATGAGAAGAACTAGGAGAACATTGTACACAGTAACAGTAACACTGTAAGATGATGAACTATGATTAACTTAATTCTTCTCAGCAATACAATGACCCAAGACAATTCCAAAAGACTCATGTTGGAAAATGTTATCCACATCCAGGGAAAGAACTATAGAGTCTGAATGTAGATTAAAGCATACTATTTTTTTTTAAAATACCAATTTATTTATTTAACTTTTTACATTCATTTTCACAAAATTTTGGGTTCCAAAATTTTCTCCCCATTTGTCCCCTCCCCCCACCTCAGTACACTGAGCATTCTTATTTCCTCTATCACCAATCTGCCCTCTCTTCTAACATCCCTCCCTTCTCTTGTCCCCATCTTC
>JAQQSK010013925.1:0-11314 GCA_028658325.1 Potorous gilbertii
AAATGGAAAAGGAGGTTCAAAAGCTCACTGAGGAAAATAGTTCTTTCAAAATTAGAATGAAACAGATGGAGGCTAATGACTTTATGAAAAACAAGAAATCACAAAACAAAACCAAAAGAATGAAAATAATGGAAGAGAATGTGAAATATCTCATTGGAAAAACAACTGACCTGGAAAATAGATCCAGGAGAGACAATTTAAAAATTATGGGACTACCTGAAAGCCATGATCAAAAAAAGAGCCTAGACATCATCCTTCATGAAATTATCAAGAAAAACTGCCCTGATATTCTAGAACCAGGGGGAAAAATAAATATTGAAAGAATCCACCAATCCCCTCCTGAAAGAGATCCTAAAAGAAAAACTCCTAGGAACATTGTGGCCAAATTCCAGAGTTCCCAGGTCAAGAAGAAAATACTGCAAGCAGCTAGAAAGAAACAATTCCAGTATTGTGGAAATACAATCAGAATAACACAAGATCTAGCAGCTTCTACATTAAGGGATAGAAGGGCGTGAAATATGATATTCCAGAAGTCAAAGGAACTAGGACTAAAACCAAGAATCTCAGGGGAAAATATGGTCTTTCAATGAAATAGAGGACTTTCAAGTATTCTTGATGAAAAGACCAGAACTGAAAAGGAAACTTGACTTTCAAACAGAGGAGTGAAGAGAAGCATGTAAAGGTAAACAGCAAAGAGAAGTCATAAGGGACTTACTAAAGTTGAACTGTTTATGTTCCCATATGGAAAGACAATATTTGTAACTCTTGAAACTTTTTTTCAGTATCTGGGTAGTTGGTAGGATCACACACACACACACACACACACACACACACACACAGACAGAGAGCACAGAGTGAATTGAATAAGATGGGATCATATCTTAAAATAATGAAATTAAGCAGTGAGAGAGAAATGTGTTGGGAGGAGAGAGGGAGAATTGGAATGGGGCAAATTATCTCTCATAAAAGAGACAAATAAAAAACTTTTCAGTGGAAGGGAAAAGGTGGAAGGTGAGAGAAAAAAACATGAAGCTTACTCTCATCACATTTAACTAAAGGAAGGAATAAAATGCCCACTCATTTTGGTATGAAAACCTATCTTACAATACAGGATAGTGGGGGAGAAGGTGATAAACAGGGTGGGGGGATAATGGAAGGGAGGGCAGTGGGAGGAGGGAGCAATCTTGGGGAGGGACAGGATCAAAAGAGAGAATAGAAGAAACAGGGGGCAGGATAGGATGAAAGGAAATATAGTCTTACAGAACATGACTATTATGAAAGTCATTTGCAAAACTACACATATACGGCCTATATTGAATTGCTTGCCTTCCCAAAGGGAATGGGTGGAGAGGGAGGGATGAAGAGAAGCTGGAACTCAAAGTTTTAGGAACAACTGTTGAGTATTGTTCTTGCAAGTAGGAAATAAGAAATACAGGTAATGGGGTATAGAAATTTATCTTGCCCTTCAGGACAAAAGAAAAGATGTGGATAAGGGAAGGAAGGGATGTTAGAAGGGAGGACATATTGGTGATAGGGGTAATTAGAATGCTCCGTGTTTTGGGGTAGGGGAGAGAAGAAATGGGGAGAAAATTTGTAACCCAAAATTTTGTGCAAATGAATGTTGAAAACTTAAATAAATAAATTTAAATATAAAAAAAAATTTAGCTATGCTCAGTAATACGGTGGTCCAAGACAATCCCAAAGGACTAATAATGAAGCATACTATCTGCCTCCAGAGAAAAAAATGGATATTATTTGAATACAGACTGAAGCATGCTATTTTTTGTCTTCTTTTTTTCTTTTGAGTCTTCTTGTATAAAAACACTAATGTGGAAATGTTTAACACAATTGAATATATATAACCTATATCTGATTGTTTATCATCTCAGGAGGGGGGAAGAATAGAATTTGGAACTCAAAATTTTAAATAAAAATGTTAATAAAAAATAAAATGCCAAAAATTTATGGAGATAGAGTATTTTGTGTGAGAAACAATACAGTACAATATTGAAAGATTCTACCATTTGAAATGAAGGTAGTAAGTAGCTTGTAGGATTGTAGATATAGAGCTGGGAAGGATCCAGAGAAATATCTAATCCAACACCAATCTTCTACGGAAATTTGTTCCTGATCCCCTTTAGTGCTGGTCTCATTTCATTTTGTTATCTCCAAGTTATTCTGTTATCATCTTATTTACACATAGTTGTTTGCAAGTTGTCTCCCTAATTAGACTGATCTACTTGAGATCAGTCTTTGCCTTTCTTTGTATCCTCCACACTTAGCATAGTGCTTGTCTCAGAGTAGGTAAATAATTAATGCTTATTGATTGAATGACTTTATAGTTTTTACTTCCCTGATTCTTTTAATGACTGCAGTAAGTTGCCTACCCATAGTCTATGCAGGAGTTGAGATGGAGATGGGTGCTGGTGTCTTATCTTTCTCAACTCACTGTGACAAGAAGAGGTTATAGTAAAAAGAAACCTAATCTCATCTTGTCTTCCAGAATCCTTAAGAAATAGTACAACAGATATTAAGGGGACCAAAGGCAAGAATTAGCTTTACTTTTGCATTTCTATGAGGACCACTTTTTGACACACAAAAGGCACTTCATAAACGATTGTTGGATAGGTGTGTTATCACTTCCTGGAGAAAGCTATACGAAATAACTGAGATCACATCTAGTTAGAAAGACTTCAAAAAATAGAACTCAGGTGCCCTGATTCTCCGTCTATGTCAGTCTACATATAGGAATCTCTCCTAAGGTCGACTAATCCTGAAATCAGACTGAAAATGTGCATGCTCTTCATGAGTCAGATTGCTGGAGGCTGTAGAGTGAGAAGTCTCTTTTGGATTTGCAAAGCTCATAAAAAGATAACTTCACCTTCTGTTAGTTCAAGGATTTGCAGAGAGAATACCTCTGTGTTCTGAGTGTACTCTGAGTCATGCCTGTAGGGTATGGAATTTTCATAAGCGTTTTATTGTGTCTGAGCAAACAACAAATAAAGACATCTTAAGTAATGAGAACTGTGTAATGGTCTGAAATGAGTTTGTCTAATGGTTAACCAATGGTCTGAGGTTTGGGTTTAATAATCAAGACCTTAGGTGGAAAAAAAAAGTTTACAAAAGAAGCACAGTGAAGGACTGGACAAAGGAAAGAGAAATGAAGTTCAGTCTTTTATAATGCTAATTTGTTGGATTTATACAGCTTCTTTGATCTTTACTACCATCTCCACAATCTTCAAACAACCCTAAAAGTTGGTAGATAGCTGGCATTATTCCCTTCTAAATTAACCTGTCTGTGTCCTACTTTATGCAAGGTCAACAGTAATTGAGAAAAAATAAAAGATCAAAGAGGTCAGGATTCATATTCACCAACCACCTCCTAATGGTACTGTACCACACGGTCTTATTCAAATCCAGCCTCACTTAACATATTTGCATGTGATTTGTTTTAAATGGGACCCTCAGAAAGGTTTTTTTCCTCTTTTCTTTTTCTCCTATTCAATTCCTTAATTGCATTATAAGTGGGAGGATATGAGTGAGAACAATTCGGCTTTTTCTACTGGATGACTCATTGAAGTTAAGGGTGTCATAAATGTCTTCTGAACTTATAATGAGGTACAGTTTGCAATTAATTTCCACGTTGCTCCAACTATTTTTTCCCCCAGAGATGCTTGAGTAAATCAGCATTCCGATATCAGGGGGTCTTGTTCATATCATGGATCCCTTTGGCAGAATAATGCTTTGAAATGCAGAAAACATTGTAGTGGATTTTGCAGGAAACTACCTACATTAAAATACAATTCTCAAAATATGTTTAATAATTCATGGACTTCACAAACTAACCAAATCAGAGAGAAAACAGATCCAAAGTGAAAGGAAAGTTATGATTTTGTAGAAAAATACCTTCTTAATCTGGAGAGAAACAAAGAAAATATGAGGTCATGTGAAAAGAAAAGTTCAAGGTACATATACTTAATCAAGCACAGATATCTTTCTTTCCTTTTCTTCATTCCTTTCATTTCCAGGTATTTCTGTCCCACCATCCCCTCCTTGCCTTCTTCTTCTTCAGATTTTTCTTTCTTACATTCTTCAAGAAATTTTACCCTGCATCTCTGCTTATTCTCTTACAGTGACCTCCTTTGGAAATTTCTTGTGATGCTCAGGGAAATAGGTCTAGTCAGGGTCAAAAAATGTCTTCAACTGATGTATAAATATCACTTGTCTAGTCCTTGTTACTTTTTCTTTTCTTACCTTAGAAATGCCCAACCAAGTTTTCCTTTAACCCAATGTTTCACCAGATCTCCAGGCATTGGAGATAATTACTTAAATCTTAGTACTTAAGATCTAGGTATTCGTCTATCTCTTTATAAGTCACTATGCCAAAATTATACCTTGCCTCCAACAAAGGAATCTAAAAAGACAATCAGTCAATAAACACTTATTATTTACTATGCATCAAGCCCTATGTTAGGTGGGAAAGATTTCTCTTCATTCATTCATTCATCCTTCCTTAAACTCCAATAACTATGCAGCTCAAAAATAGATAAGATGACCCCTAAACTCAAGGAGTTTATAATATAGTTATTTCTTTATAAGAAACGTTGATTTTGCCTTGTGCATTATTTTGCAGGCTGATATGAAACAGATAAGACTTTTTCTCAGCTTCCCCAGGATATCCAGCTTAATCAATATGATTTTTAAATATATTTTCTCTATGATACACCTTCCTGTGAAGCATAAAAACTTATAGAATAATTTCTCTCTCCAGCTTAAGGTTGCAGCTCCCATTTCAATGCACTTAATTTTGCAGTACTTTCTCATTCTAGATTGCATGATATAGGAAATGACTTAGAAGGGAAAAAAATAGTAAAAATACATTTAAGATCTAGGAAGCCTAGGCATTTAAGAGGATGCAATGTTCAAAGACATGGAGTAAGTTGCCTGTCTGCAATAGACCCAATCACTGAATCACCATTCTCAGAGTTGGAAAGGCCCTCAGAGGCTGCAAAGTCTAAGCCTTATTCAAGTAAGTATTACTTTCAAAGGTAATTCATTCCTCATTAAGAAAAAAAAGAACAATGATTCCTTTCCTGACTTCCCCATTGCTATCAAAGACAACACTGTCTCTGTCACCCAGGCTAGCAACTTAGTTGTCATCTTCAACTCCTTTCTCATCTCCTAAATCCAGTCTGTTCCAGGACCTGCCAATCTTACCCTCAAAACATCTCTTGTATGCCTTATTTTCTCCTCTGATACTGCTACCACCATAGTACAAGCCCTTCCCACCCCAACGCTGAACTATTTCAATAGCCTTCCAGTTGGTCTCCCCTGCCTCAAATCCGTTCCCACTCCAGTCCCTCTTCTACTCATTTGTCAAAGTGATCTTCCTAAAGCAAAGATCTGACCAAGTCATATCACTCACCTTTTCTCTTATTCAAGAAACTCAGATGATTCCCCACCATTTCCAGGATAAAATATGCAATCCTCTGCTTGACTTTTAAAGACCTTTTCAATCTGGTCCCTTTCCACTCTCCAGTCTTCTCAGAACTTACCGCTCTCCACTTACCATATGATCCAGTGGCACTGTCTACCTCTCTGTTCCTCTAGAATGACATTCTCTCTCAAAGCCATGCATTTTCATTGGCTGCCCTACCACTAGCACCAGGGGATCTCCCTTCTATAAATCCTACCTTCTACCCAAAGCCTTTCCTTAATGTTAATGCCTTCCCTCTGAGATTGTCTCCAATTTATTCTGTATCTATTTTGTTAGTACATAGTTGCTTCCGTAAGAGCCTTCCCATTAAACTGTGTGTTCCTTGAGAGAGAAAATGTTTTTGCCTTTCTGTGTATACCTAAGTGTTTAGCACAGTTTGGAATATAGTAGGCATTTAATATATGCTTGTTAACTTGATGTTTAAAAAAAGTCATTGATGCATATATAATGGGTTCTAACCCATGTGCAGTATGCCCGGGATTTTAGGAAGGGGCTAGGAAGCTTACATCTGGTAGAATCCTTATAATGGTGTCTTGTAGGGACTGTGAGGTACTGAAGGACTTCTGTTATTGGTTCTGGTTGGCTAATCACTTGTTGAAGAAGATGATCTTTGAGTAACTGTGAAGGCATTCAAAAGGTCTGTCAGAATCATCCACTTCCTCCTGCCTTCTTTACTGTTAGAGTATCTCGAGGACTCTTGTTCACAGCATCTTTTGAGAAGCAATGCTGTAAGGGAAAAGACCTTACCATAAACTGGACTACTGACATTGGAAGTGTGCACTGTCCCTGAGAGTAGTCTTCTGATTGGCTAATTCCTTCTCCAATTTGAGGAGGTCCAGGCCAAAAATGTCTTCATCTCTCTTCAGGCTGCACTACTGATTCATACCTATAGGATTTTCCTTACTACACTCCTTTTCCACCCCTTACCCTTCTAGCTCCCTTTTATATGCAGTCTTCTTCATTAGAATGTATTATACACAAGCATAGGGACTGTCTTTTGGCTTGTATTTATATTCACAGCATTTGTCCCATTTCCTGGAATATAGGACCTTAACAAATGTTTCTTGACTGACTGATGAACTGATCGACATTCAGGAGTGATCTTCAGTAACCCAGGCCAGCAGAAGTTGAAAGAAAGACTCATCTGGCAATTATGTTACACCTGGACATGGACTTATTGTACCCAGAACAATGCAGGAACTGAGCTAAGTTATGAACTACTGTCTCATATAGAGGAGGGTATGCCCCCAGGAACTGGTGGAAAGGTTTCTAAGTTGGTTCTTGCTATATCTTTGGAGTAGATACCTCTTCATAAAAGTTAATTAATGTTAAGTGATAAAATGAAATTAGGGCATTTGTCACTGGCCACTAATGACTGGCGGAACACAGCTAATAGGGGCTCTAGCAAATGACAGTAGAGATGAGAGAACCTCACATTTTTGTGATATTCTAGGACTCTTAGAGAGTGAGTCAGACTAAGTATTTGGCAGTCCTGCCTCCCTGATTACCAGCTCTGAATAGCAACTAGCATCACTACACATATACTACCATATGTACAATCATTCCCCAGTTGTTTTAACTCTTTTGAAAGGATAAGAAAAAAGACAAATATTACTACAAGTATAGGTTGCTAAGAGAACCTATAAAGAAGCTCTAAACTTTAGAAAGTTTTTGTTCCTATTCCGAAGGAACCTTGCTTTCTATAACTTCTTCCTTTTGTTTCTACATCTACCCAGTGAGGTCAAATACAACAAATACAATCCCTTAGTTTTTGTCTTGGTAGCCCCAGATACTTGTGTAGGGCCTGAAATATTTTGCTGTGTCTGCTGTTGAGTCGTTTTAGTTGCATCCAAATCTTCATGACCGCAGGTACACATCTTCCTTCTCCAGCTCATTTTACAGATGAGGCAACTGAGACAAACAGAGGGTAAGTGATTTGTCCAAGGCCACAGAGTGAATAAATGTTTGAGGCCAAATTTGAACTCAGGAAGGTGTTGAATTTTCCTGACTCCAAACCCAGAACTCTATCCACTGCACCACTTAGCTGCCCATATGAAACACAGTAGTCAATTCATGTTTCTTAGATTGAATGGAACTGAACTGAACTGAATTGAATTGAACCTTACTCCTTCTTACACCTTTAGGAGCTAGAAGACAATTAACATGTGCCAACCAAGTTTTCTCTTCTGTAGAATAAGAATCTCCAGTCTCTTTACTCACTGATATAGAGACAGAAATTAACCCTTCTATCTCTTCTGATATGTTTTCTTCCTCCTATATTCTTACTGCACACATGCACACGCACATGCACACATTCACACATGCACTCATACATAACCACCATCACCACCACCAAGTCCCTGGCTTTTTGATCTACTCTCTCTGAACTATTTCCTTTCATGAATTTATTCTGCCTCATTTCAACTGCCACCTTTATGAGGTTAACTATACTTCTTAATTCTAACTCCAACCATTCATTAATTTTTTTGCTATAAACTCTGATCCTGCTTCTCCATATGAGCCTCTTTCCATAACTTCAAATTTGTTTGAATGGAATTTATCACCTCCTGCGCCAAATCAGTGTTCCCTTCTGATTTCTGTCAGATACCATTCTTCTCTTAGCAACCTATAGTTGTAGTAATATTTGTCTTTTTTCTTATCCTTTCAAAACAGTTATCCCCCTCAAATCTTTAATCTTGGATTTGATATCAGGGGCTAATATTCTGTTTGAACTCCCATCCATTTTATGTTCTTCTAGCGAAACAGATAGGAGTTTTAATCCAAATAGAAAATTATTTAATGAAGACAATAGCTTGGGAATTAAAAGGGACAAATCAAACAACAGAAACATTCTCTGCCTCCCATACATAACTGGATGCAACTCTCCCAGAAAACTCACACCTCAGTGAGTTGCATAGCTGTTGAAGGTTTGGAGAAAGATTCAGTCACTCCATTTCTCTTTCCAATTTAATCTAATTAGTGGATATAAAAGATGTACCATGGCAGGATTCACTGGGGCACAGGGAGCAATTCGCATCTTCCACTTGGAGTTAGGCTTCTAGGAATGTCCATGCTTAACAGCTCAGAACTCATTTTCTTGCTCTGAGAGTCTCAGGAATATTCTGATATTGCTGAATTCCTCAGTGGAACCATTGGAGGCCCTCCATAACACAGATAAGCTCTGTGATGAAAGTTCCTATGTCTAGGTAGAGATTTCCTGGTATTTCTTTTTGGGGAACTATAATCAGGTATCATGGTAGACATAACTAAATAGGAAATTCAACCCAAATTCTATTTATCTAATCCCAATTTCCTATCATTTTTATGCTTAATGTGTATTTGAAACCCACTTTTCCTTTTCCACTGCCCCAGTGCTATGTCATTTACTCATCACCTTATACTTGTCATAATGGAGCAACCTCCCAAACCTTCTTCTACTCAGCATTTCCCACTTCCCACTCTTCTGACTTTGAGCATTTCCATTTTTCAATCAGTGTTGTGTACCACCACCACCACCAAACCAGCCTTCTTAAAACTCTGATTTTACTAAGTCATAAACTTTCAGTGGCTCTTTACTTCCCATTGGATGTCCTCTTTCACATAAAATATTATTTACTAATTATACCATAATCACCAAGAAGGAGACAGTGTGACATAATAGGAGATGTTGGATCTTGAATTAGGAGAGACTCAGGTTTGTATCCTGGCTCTGATGCTTGCTTTGTGAATCTGAACAAATTTCTTAGACCTTCAGATTCAGTTTTCTCATCAATAAAATAATATAATCCTAGAAGTAATATCCACCTCACAGGTTTACTATAGAGATCAAATAAGAAACTATATAGGAAACAACTGCTTTGTAGGTAATCAACAAGCATTCATTAAGTACTTTCTACTTGCCAGGCTCTGTGCTAAATATTGCAGATAGAAATGTAAGCAAAAAGAAAAGCAGTTCCTGGGTTCAAGGAGCTTACATTCTAATGCAGGAAGACAATACATAAAAGGGAGCTGAAAATGGAATGTATACATTGTTGGGAAGATACCTACATGGTGGCGTGGTGTTGAAGTTCAAAAAGTCAGAAGCACAACCAGGAAGGACCTGAACCCCTCCTCAAAATGGAGGTACTGGGAGGAACTCACCAAGGGAACAAGGGAGTCATTATAGTGGAGGGATGTTCCAGGATGATAAAATGGAGGTAAGGATGGATAGTTGAAAGTGAGAAGGTCCCAAGCATTGAGGGAAGTTCCAGAGATTGCAAGTGAGGCAGGTGGTGTTGAGGTGAAGAATGTCAGAAGCACAACTAGGAAGGGAAATACAAACTTTAAAGCACTAGATAACATCTGCTTTTATTGCCAATCATTTTGGCAGTTAGTTATACAATGTCTTTCATGAATACTTCACACCTATGGCTTATTTCCCCAATTATATTATAAGCTCCTAAATTGTTCATTCATGTCACATTTTTTTATACATTCTCCTCAGTCTAAGCCATGCCAGTATTGGGAGGTCAGAAAACCTGAGTTCCACTAATGAATGGCTGGTGGAGTTGTGAACTGATCCAATCATTCTGGAAAGCAATTTGAAGCTATGGCCAAAAGGCTATAAATTGTGCATACCTTTTGACTCAGCAATACCAATTCTAGCTTTGTGTCCCAAAGAGATCATAAAAATGTAAGATCCACATGGACAAAAATGTACAAAAAATATTTATAGCAGCTCTTTTTGTGGTAGCCAAGAATTGGAAATTGAAAGGATGCTTATCAATTGGGGAATGACTGAAGAAACTGTGATATATGAATGTGATGGAATACATCTGTATTTTGGAAGGAATGCTGAGCAAGTGGGCTTCAGAAAAACCTAGAAAGACTTGCATGAACTGATGCTGAGCCAAGTGAACAGAATGAGGAGAACATTGTATCCAATAACTGCAACATTGTGTGATGACAAACTTAGCTCTTCTCAGCAATGTAAGGATCAAAGACAATTCCAAGAGACTCAGGACAGAAAATGCTATCCACATTCAGAGAAAGAATTGTAGAGGCTGAATGCAGATTAAAGCATACTACTTTCTTTTTTGTTTTTTTGTTTCTTCTATTTCATAGTTTTTTTCCTTTGGTTCTAATTCTTCTTTACAACATAACTAATGTGGAAATATGTTTAATGAAACTGTACATGTATAGTCCCCAAATAATCCTTAGTTTCAATCCAGGGACCCCCTTTGGTGCCCTGGGGCAACTCATTTAAACTTTCTGGGTCTAAGTTCCTCCATTTATAATATAAATTGGTTTGTATTACATGATTTGTAAGCTGCCTTTCAAATCTAAATCCTATTTTACTGTACAGTGTTGATGAAAGAAATACTTTTTGAATCAATGAGCTGGGTAAATTAAAAGACTACATTTAGATAATGGAAAGACAGTACAAATTACATATATGTATATATTCAGAGAGTGTGAATATTTTGCTTCATAATAAAAGTTTCCAAACTACAAAAGAAAAAAAAGATAACGATGAAAGTTTAAACATGCCCATAGTATTAAGAAGAAATAGAATGTTTCAATGATACATTTAATGAGAAATTTCTTTTTGACTGTTACTAATTATAAATTTATTTATTTAACTTTTTACATTCATTTTCATAAGATTTTGGGTTCCAAAATTTTCTCCCCATTTGTCCCCTCCCCCCTCCCCAATACTCTGAACATTCTAATTACCCATATCACCAATCTGCCCTCTCTTCTTTCATCCCTCCCTTCCCTTACCCCATCTTCTCTTTTGTCCTGTAGGGCCAGATAACTTTCTATTCCCCATTACCT
>JAQQSK010013926.1:0-11313 GCA_028658325.1 Potorous gilbertii
CCCTATTCCCCATCATTGTAAAAGCTCTCCGCTGTACTTCTGTTTTATGTGAAAAAAAATTTCCCTCTCTCTTACCCCTTTTGCCAGTGCAGTTCTTTTTCTCACCTCTTCATTTTTTTGGAGATCATTCAAAGATAATTAACATCCATGCCTTTTTTTCTATGTAAACTCCCTTTAACTATGTTAATAAGGACAAAGTTTTCTTCTCTCCTTCCTTCCTTCCTTCCTTCCTTCCTTCCTTCCTTCCTTCATCATGGCTTTGAGGTAGTCCAATAATTCAATCCCCTATCGAGAATGCAAGTAATTCGGTATAGGTTATACATATGTAGTCATGCAACGCATTCCTATATTAGTTCATATTGTGAAAGAAAATATTAAAAAAAAAAACCCTAAAATAATTTTTTTAAGTATACTTCAGTCTGTATTCAGAATCCATCACTTCTTTCTTTGGGGATGGATAGCACTTTTCATCGTAAGTCCTTCAGAATTGTCTTGGATCATTGCATTACTGAGAATAGCGGTCATTCACAATTGATCATTTTACGATATTGCTGTTACTTTGTACACAGTCCATTTCACTTTGCACCAGCTCATGTAAGTGTTTTCAGGTCTTTCTGACAGCATCCTGCTCATCATTTCTTATAGAACAATAGTATTCCATCATACTCACATAGCCCAATTTATTCAGTCATTCCCTAATTGATGGGCAGCCCCTCAAATTGTCCCCAGAAAAGAACTGCTATAAACATTGTCCATATAGCTTCTATAGTGGTATTGATGGATGAAAGGATATGCATAGTTTTGTAACCTTTTGGGCACAGTTCTAAATCTACAGAATGGTTAAATCAATTCAAAACTCTATCAAACAATTTATCATTTTCCCCATTTCTCCTCCAACATTTGTCATTTGCGTTTTCTGTCCTATTAGCCAATCTAATAAGTATGAGGCAATAACTCAGAATTGTTTAATTTGCATTTCTCCAATCAATAGTGAATTAGTGTATTTTTTTAATGTGGCTGTAGATGGCTTTAATTACTTTTTCTGAAAACTGATCATATCTTTTGATCATTTATCAGTTGGAGAATGGCTCCTATGTTTGTTTGTTTTTTATAAATTTGATTCAATTCTTTCTATATTTGAGAAATGAGACCTTTATCAAAGAAGCTTGCTTAAATATTTTCCCCCACAGTTACTATTGCCATCCTCCATCCTATTCCCCCCCATTTATTCTCTTCTCTCCTTCCTTTCACCTAGTCCTTCCTCAAAAGTTTTCTGCTTCTGACTTCCTCCTGCCCCAATCTGCCCTCACTTCTATCATTCTCTTTATTCCTCTCTCTTTCTACTTTCCTGTAGGGTAAGATAGATTTCCATACCCAACTGAGTGTCTATGTTATTCTCTCTCTGAGCCAGTTCAGATGAGAGTAAGATTCACTCATTCTCCCTCTTTCCTTCCCCTGTAAAAACTTTTTCTTGTTTCTTTTATGTGAGATAATTTACCCCATTCTATCTCTTTCCCTTTCTCCCAGAACATTACTCTTTCAAACCTTAAGTTTATTTTTAGGTATCATCCCTTCACATTCAACTTATACTTGTACCCTCCTTCTATGTATCTTCCTTATAACTCTCCTAATAATGAGAAAGTTTCATCAGTTACAAATATCTTCCCATGTAGATATGTAAAAAAAAGAAAAATCTGTATTAAGTCCCTTATGACTTTCTTTTGCTGTTTACTCTTTTATGCTTCTCTTGAGCCTTGTATTTTCAAATTTTCTGTTCAACTCTGATCCTTTCATCAAGAATACTTGAAAATCTTTCATCTCACTGAAATGTCCATTCCCCTCCCCAAAAAATTATACTCAATTTTTATGGGCAGGTGATTCTTAATTGTAATTCTAGTTCCTTTGCCCTCTGGAATATCATATTTTTAACTCACATCCTTTAATATGGAAGCTGCTACATCTTGTGTTATCTTGACTGTGGCTCCATCATACTTGAATTGTTTATTTCTGACTGCTTGTGATATATTATTCTTGATTTGGGACCTCTTAAAATTGAATAAAATATTCCTGGGAGTTTTCATTTTGGGATCTCTTTCAGGAGGTGTTGATAGATTCTTTCAATTTCTATTTTGCCCACTGGTGGAGGGTGGAGCCAAGATGGTGGAGTAGAAAGACTCACATATGCTAGCTCCGAACCCACAGCTCATGGATTTCCTCTAAAAAGAACTCCCAACAAATTCTGGAACAGTGGAAGCTGCGCAGCAACACAGTGAAGGAGATTTCTGTTCCAGAGAGCCCTGAAAAACCAACCCCAAAGGTCCATTGCTCCCGGGATGGGAGCTGAGCCCTGCCCTACCCTGTGGAGCCCTGCCCTGTCCCGGCCAGCTCGTGGCACTGAGAGGAGCAGATCCGAGCAGGCTTCAGGAACAGAATCTCCAGCAGCCGCGAAGGTCCCTCCACCCATAGACACACAGGTCAGTGAGAGAGACTGGCTGAGAGGGGAGCGGGGTGTCTCTGGGACTCAGGCCCCCTTGGGAGGCAGCAGCAGAGTGTGCAGGCAGCCAGAGGCTCCCAGAGCAGGCAGGAGCTCGGCAGCAACTCCTTTATAAAGCCCCTGAAGGAACCGAGCCTGGGAGGCGGCCCTGCCCCCACCTGAGAACCTGATTTAATCTTACCCTGAATAGCAGCCAGGCCTGCCACTGAAAGCCCTGAGGCTGGGGAGCAGCATTTGAATCCCAGACCCCAAGCACTAGCTGGGAAGACCTAGGCTGAGGGTGGAGAGGACTCTCAGAAGTCAAGTAACTGGCTAGGAAAATGCCCAGAAAAGGGAAAAAAACTAAGACCATATTTTGCCCACCAGTGCTAGAATATCAGAGCAATTTTCCTTGATAATTTCTTGAAAGATGATATCTAGATTCTTTTTTATTTATTATGGCTTTCATGTAGTACAATAAATTTTAAATTATCTCTCCTAGATCTATTTTCCAGTTATTTTTTCACTGGGATATTTGACATAGTGTTCTACTGTTTTTTCATTCTTTTGGGTTTGTTTTTTTGTTTCTTGATTTCTCATAAAGCCATTAGCTTCCACTTGCTTCATCCTAATTTTTAAGGAATTAATTTCTTTAGTGAGCTTTTAAACATCCTTTTCCATTTAGCCAATTCTACTTTTTAAGATCTTTCTCCTCACTGGATTTTTTGTACCTGTTTACCATTTGGAATACTCTCTTTTTTAAAGATGTTATTTTTTCAGTATTTTTCTGTGTATCTCCTTTACCAAGCTGTTGATTTTTTCATTATTTACTTGCATCACTCTCATTTCTCTTCCAATTTTTTTCTTCTACCTTTCTTACTTGATTTTTGAAACCCTTTTTGAGCTATTCCAAGGCCTTGGAGGCTTTGGATGTAGGAGCTTGACTTTGTGGTCTTTTTCTGAGTTTGTTTGATTTTACTTGTTTCCATAGTAACTTTTTATTTTCAGTTTTTCCTGTTGTTTTCTCATTTCTCTTTGTTAAACTAGGGCTTTATTTCCTGATTGGAGGGCATGCAATCCCATATTAAAGGGGTTTGAGCAGTTACTTTCAGAGATACTTCTAAGGACCTGTAAATTTTCAGTTCTCCCAAGAAGATATGATCTAAGAAAATGTGTGTTTACTTCTTTCCTGACCTGTCCTCTAGTATGTGAGCACACAGAATCAATCTTTTCTTTTGTGGATCCCATTCCACTGTGGCTGCAAGCTCTGTTCTACTAGTGATCCTTCTCACTCTGGGACTTTTACCCAGGGCTGTGACCTGGATCCAAATATGGTCAACCAACAGAGTCTTGCCTCAGTTCTAGGAAAGAGACCCCTGTAATCTCCTTATGAGTAGTTATTCAATACCCTTATTGCCTTTGGGCTGAGATCACTGGAAGCAGCTGTTGCCTCTGTTGATTCAATCCCTCCCAAGGCCTGCTATTAGTTTCCTGCTATGTCCTGAGCTGGATTATGTTCCACTCTCACCCAGATGTGACAGACTTTTCATGATGACCTTCTAAGTTGTGTTTGGCATTTGGGAGCTGATAGATCTGAAAAACATCACTGCTGCCAATGATTCAATCATCCTGTCACCTGCTTCAGATTTGCTGAGATCTGGTCTGCTCTGGGGTGGACTGTCCTGGATTGTACTGCTTCCTTATCCTGATGCAACAAACCTTTCCTTCTTACGTCTTAAGTTGTCTTGGGCTGGAAAAGCATTTTATTCTACCTTTTTGTGGGTTTTTTCTGCTCCAGAATTTGTTTAGTCATTTCTTTTACAAACATATAGAATTTATTTCTGAAAGAGATATTAGAGATCATATGAGTGCTACTCAAAAAAGATTAAAACATAATTGGGAAATATTAAATAAAATAGTAAAATAAATAAAAATATAATAAAACATTATATTTGTAAGTCAATAAGGGGCACTCAGAGATGATTACATAGCAATTAGTGACTTACTTTCTATTTGAGTTTAACAGCACTAATGTAATATAGCACCAACATTTTACAGATAAAGGAAATGAAACCTATAGGAAAGGGGTAATTTACTTACTATCAATAGGCAGCAGTATTACAGACAGTATTCAATTCTATTGATGATAAAATCCAATAAGTAAATAAATGTAGTGTTCTCATTACACCATAACTGCATTTTGTTTAAATCATCCTGTGATTTAAAGAAAAATATTTATTTTCAGTTTTCAACATTCACATCTACAAAATTTTGAATTTTAATTTTTCTCCCCATGTCCCCCAACCACAGGACAGAATGTATTCTGATTGTCCTTTCCTCCACTCTGCCCTCCCTTCTATCACCCCACCATCCCCTTCTCTTCTATTTTCCTATAGAGCAAGTTAAATTTCTATACTCCATTGCCTATATAGCTTATTTCCTAGTTGCATGTAAAAACAATCTTTAACGTTCATTTTTAAAGCTGTGAAATCCACAATCTCTCCCTTTCCCTCTCCCCATCCACCCTCATTGAGAAGGCAAGCAATTCAAAATAGATTGTATAAGTGTAGTCATGCAAAACACCTCCATAACAGTAATGTTATGAAAAATATATTTCCCTCTATCCTATCTTGCCCTTCACCTATTCTATTCTCTCCTTTGACCTGTCTCCCTACCAAAGTGTTTTCTTCTGATTATCACTTCTGCTAATATGCTATCCCTTCTGTTATCCCCACTCTTTTATCCCCTTACCTTCACTTTCTTGCAGGGTAAGATAAACTTCCACACCCAATTAAGTGTGTATGTTATTCTATCCTGAAACCAAATAGAATGAGAGGAAGATTCACTTATTCTTTCTCATCTTCCCCTTTTTCTCCTCCATTGCAAAAGCTCATTTTTGCCTCTTTTATGTGAAATGATTTAGTACATTCTACCTCTCTCACTTTTTCTTTCTCCTAGTACATTCCTCTCAACACTTAATTTTCTTTTTTAGATATTATCCCTTCATGTTCAGCTCACCATGCTCTCTCTATCTCTCTCTCTCTCTCTCTCTCTCTCTCTCTCTCTCCCCCCTCCTCCCCTGCCCTTCCTCCCTGCCTGTCTCCCTTTCTCTCTTCACATATATATATATATATATATACATATATGTACATATATATAAATATATACATTGTGCATGTACATATGTGTGTATGTATTACATATGAGTGTATATATATGTATGTTTGCATATATCTGTATATATGTGTGTATATGTATATGTGCATGTATGTATATACATAGTCTGATAAGTTACAAATATCAACTGTTCCTTTATCATTTCTCTTTTCTGTTTACCCTTGCATACTTTTCTTAATTAACACTTTGAAAGTCAATTTTTCTATTCAACTCTGGTCTTTTCAACAAGAATACTTGGAAGTCCTCTATTTCATTGATGTTCCATTTTCTTTTCATCTGAAGCATTATATTCAGTTTTGCTGGGTAGGTGATTCTTGGTTTTAATCTTATCTCCTTTGACCTGTGGAATTTCATTTCCCAAGCTCTTAGTGTAGAAGCTGGCAAATCTTGTGTTATCCTGATTATGTTTCCTCAATATTTGAATTGGTTTTTTTCCCTGCCTGCTTGTAATATCATCTCCTTGATCTGAGAACTCTGGATTTTGGTTGTAATATTCCTATGAGTTTTCATTTTAGGATCACTTTCAGGAGGAGATCGATGGAGTCTCTCCATTTCTATTTTTCCTTCTGGTTCTAGATTATCAGGGCAGTTTTCCTTGACAATCTCTTGAAAAGATGATGTCTAGGATTTTATTTTAATTATGCCTTTCAAGTAGTCCAATAATTTTTAAATTATCTCTTCTGGATCCATTTTCCAGGTCAGTTGTTTTCCAAATGAGTTACTTCACATTCTCTTCTATTTTTTGTTCTTTTGTTTTTATTTTATAATTTCTTGATTTCTCATGAAGTCATTACCTTCTATTTGTTTGATTCTAATTTTTAAGTAATTTTGTTCTTAGTGAGCTTTTGGACCTCATTTTCCATTTCCATTTTGCTTTCTAAGGCATTCTTTGCCTCATTAACTTTTTGAACCTCTTTTGCCACTTGAGTTTGTCTAATTTTAAAGCAGTTATTTTCTTCAGTATTTCGTGGGGGTTTCCTTTAGCAAGTTGTTGACTTGTTTTTCATGATTTTCTTGCATTACTACCATTTCTCTTCCCAATTTTTCCTCTGCCTCTCTTGCTTGATTTTCAAAATCCCTTTTGATTTCATCCATGGCCTGAGACCAATTCATATTTTTTTGGAGCCTTTGGATGCAGGAGTTTGGGCTTTGTTGTCTTCCTCTGGATGTATGTTTTGATCTTCCTCATCACCAAAGTTGTAGGTAAATATCCCTTCACCAACAAAGTAAGAATCTATCTTCTTTCCCCTCCCTCCATTTGTTCATTTTCCCAACCTCTTACTTGAATTCTGAACTCTTTGTTAAGTGGAGGGCTCCAGAAGAAGCCTCAGTTTCAGCAGTGGTTGCCACCACCCTGGAGCTGAGACTGTGGCTGTGGTTGGAGCACCCTCTCAGTCAGATTAGATGCCCTTCCCACTAATCTTTGAAGCTTTTGTTGGTGTTTATGTGTTGAGAAGTATGGAACCTGAGGCAGTTATCAATGATTCAGTTTCCTGTGGTCTGTTCTAGCTCTTTTCATGCTGGTGTGGTCCACACTGAACTGTGCTCTGCTCCTAGCCTGGTGTAATAGACCTTTCATGTTAATTTTCCAGATTGTCTTAGGCTGGAAATTTGTTTCTGTCTGTCTTGTGGCTTCTGCTGCTCTAGAATTTGTTTAGAGTCATTTTTACAGGTTTTTTGAGGGGTTTGGGTGGGAACTCTAGTAGATCTCTGCCGCTACTCTGCCATCTTGATTCCACCACCACCATCCCCCAACAAAAAAAAACTATTTAGAGTCATTTATTTAATTATTTGGAGGGGTTTAGGTGAGAGCTCAGGGGAATCCTTGCCTTTATTTTGGCATCTTGGCTCTGCCTTCTTCAGTGAATTTTTATTACTTTTTTGCCTTTTGAATAATTCTCCTTTTAAGGAATTCTTTTATTTTTGTGTCTCTTTTACTATTTGGCGTACTCTATTTTTCAATATGTTGCTTTCTTTAGCATTTTTATGCCTCTGTTATTAAGCTGTTATTCTCTTTTTATAACTTTCTTCTTCACTTATTTTCTTTTGATTTTTTTTTCCTTTATCACTCTTTTTTTTCAGGAAGTAAAGGATTTTTATTTAAGAAGCTGACTGTATGTAAGGGGAAACAGAAAGCAGAAAACAGGAGACAATGGGAAGAAAGAGTTACTGGGAGGAGGCAATGATGTAGGAAGCACTCTCAAAGTCGATCTTTTCCCTGATGTTCTTGGGTTTGATACTCTCTTCTTGGCTGCAAATGAAGACCTGTCCTGCCTCATTAGAGCTCTAGCCATATCTATTCATCCATACTTTCAGCTGGTTGTCTGACAGATATTCCAACATCTCAGCCAGTAGCCAGTGGTCAATATGTTGATACATGATGCCCACAACGTGGCAAATTTTCAGATGGAGTCTTCAAAGCCTATGATGCCATTAAGGAGAAGGAGATCCATGTTCTCATCTAGGGCATGCCAGAAAGCTTGGAAATGACAGGTCTCCAGCAAGTCTCCCAAGTACAGGATGGGTTGCTCTTCTTGACGAGCTTGGTTAATTGTGCACTTGCACAGGATGAAGTCCATATGGGGGAGATTGGTAAGTGCCTTCAGCAGAATCTGGGCTGTCACTGTGGTCTGGAAGAAGGCTGGGTTGAACTGGTATAGTTTGAGCATGGCCAAGTTGGCTTCCAGGTCATAGGCATTCTCCTTGGCCTGGGTCTCCACGTAGCACTCCAGGGTGGCCAGGTTCTCAGGATTGTACCTGTTGATGCCCTTGAGCAGCTTCCCCATGTTGGCACGTATCTGCTCAAACGGCGCCATGGCCTCCTTCTTTTCACAAGCAGATGCCTAGACCAGGTCCGGAGCAGCAACCATCATTTGTCACTCTTACATTTTTCTTTGACTCTTCTAGGAATTCTTGCTGGACTTGAGTGCACTTAGGATGTTCTTTGACATTTTTGCAGCTCTTTTCACCTTTTTTTGTCTTCTTCTGAGTTTGTCTTGGTCTTCCATGACACTGTAGTAGCTTTTATGTTCGGATGTTTTTTGTTTATTTATTGTTTTGGTATTTCCTTTTTTTTTAGTCTGTTTCTTGACCATGAACTTCATGTTAAAGTTCAGCTTTGCTCACTTTGGGGTTGGAAGGAATTGTAAGGAATTTTCTCAAATTTCAGGTTTTTTCGTGCTACAGTTTACAGAGGTAATTCTTGGAGTTGGTAACTTTTTGTTGTTTCTAAAGGAATGTAATCCTGGAAGAGGCATGATCTCTACTCTCCTGCTCTATTATATTATCTTTACCTAGAATGCCTCCCATGGTCCTTGGAACCACAAAGGTCCCTCTTCGTTTTGGAACTGTCAGTAGGTCCATTGTTCCCATTTGACAGACCAAAATAACTCCTCTTTGCCTTGGAATTGTGACCCAGAAAGATGTATGGCCAATAGAGTTGCCAATCAGCACCAGCCTACCTTAGTCCCCTGTAAAGCCTATTTGACCTGTTGACCATATGCTACATTGTCTCTGGGATGAGAGCTCCTGAAGCTGTTCTTTCCCATGCTGTGTGTGCTGCCACTAGACTGACCTCTGGTCTAGTGTTACAAACTTCTCCTACTGACCTGTAAAATTTTCTTAGACTAGGAAAATATCTAGCCTCAACATTTTGTTGGTTCTGCTACTCTAAAATTTTATATGAGGCTTTATGTAAAGTTCTATGGAGGGAGATGTTGGTCAAGTTAAGCTGAGTTTCTGCCCCTAATCCTCCATTTTGGCTGTATCTCTGGACAGTTCTCTTAAGTACCTTTATAGTTGGTTTCCTCATCTGTGAAATGAGAAAATACCCCCGAAACTATCTCACACGTTACTTTGTTTGCATCAAAACATAGCATTGGCATAAAGTATTTTAAAGCATGAGATTAATAGCAATAGCAATGGTTATGATAGAAGGAGGTGGTAAATGACTAGGAGTCAGGAAGGATTGTGTTAGCACATCACCTCTGATACTCTGAACTACATGCCCATGGACAAGTCCCTTCACTCTCATATTGTGGTGAGTCTTTGAAAACTTCAATAAAGTTATACAGAGGTCATTTTGTCGTAAAATGCTTACAAACAATACAGACAATCACAAATCTTTCGTCTTATGGTTTACAGAAGCGAATTGGCCTTTATCCAAGAGAAGAATTTTCATTACCCTAGTAGAATGACTCATATAGTCACCCTTGTCTAGCTCAGAATCATGGCCCAAATAATATAAAGCATCCCAGTTTGTCTGTTATTTCAATCAATGCCTGAATGAAAAGAACATTTTCAAGTAAAGTATGATGTGTATACATTTCAGACTGAGTAGAAGGGAAAAGGGTTAAAACATCTAATATAAAATTGGTTCATTTTTTAAGAAAATAAATTGCTTAAAGCAATTGGAAAGTTCTGGCCTTCATTTTCAAGGGAGAAAAATAAAGATGATGAATTTACTGCTGTACAAAGAAGGGATAATTGAGGGAATTAAGTAGTGAGAAGAAGCCTGTAGGAGAAGGGCAAAAAAAATAAAACAAACAAAAAATAGCAGGAGCATCAGAAACAGAAGGGAGAAGATTACAGTCATTTGTATAAACGAAATCCAGGGAGGAAACTAATTAAAATTAAATTGTTCAGGTTTTGCATGTAGCATTTATTTCCATGGCAATGGTCTCAGATATCACACAGCAGGCTGCAAAGGAGATTGTGAAGGAGGTTTTTCACCAATAATAACTTTGTCATCCTTCAGTGTGTCAATTCCACAAGATCAAAGAAATTCTAGATTAGAGTCACCTTTGGAGCCCATTAAGTCCTTCCCAGATATGAACAAGAGTTTTCTTTGTCTTCTCTTTCTCCAACAGGTGACCATCCTGCCTTAACTGGGTGCTTATTTCAATCTTTCTTTAAAACTACATGACATTTAAGAATTTCAAAGGATACAATAGAAAAATATGAAGGAAGGTGGCCCAGATGTAGCAGCCCTCAAATTAAAGTATAAAGTGGTAATCATCAAAACAATTTGATACTGGAGTGTAAATAGAGTGGTGGATCAGTGGAATAGATTAGGTAGACAATACATTAGAGTAAATGAACATAGGAATTTAGTATTTGAGAAATTCAAAGGTCCAAGCTTTGAGAAACAAAACTCACTATTTGAAAAAAAAACTACTTGGAAAACTAGAAGATAATATGGAAGAAACTAAGTATATACCAATATCTCACACTGCATACCAAGATAAGGTCAAAATGAGTATATGACTTAAACATAGAGGATGATATCATAAGCAAATTAGGGAACATGGAGCAATTTATCAGATCTATGGATAAAGGAAAAATTAGAACCAAACAAGAGACAGAGAACACTGAAAACAGTAAAATGTATAATTTGATTATTAAGGTAAAAAAATTGTGCATAAACAAAACCAATGAAACCAAATTTTGAAGGAAAACCAGAAATATAGTTTACAGTGTCTCTGATAAAAGCATTTAGCAGAAATACTCTAAACAAAATACATGCAAATACACATGTATATGTATAAAGATACAGAATAAACACATGCATATAAATATACATACACATGTGTGCATATATGAATACATGCATACATGCATACACAAGTGTGCATGTATAGTTATTTTGCACAATAACAATCAAA
>JAQQSK010013927.1:0-11312 GCA_028658325.1 Potorous gilbertii
TGGGTTTTTCAGGGCTCTCTGCAGCAGAAATCTCCTTCACTGTGTTTCTGCGCAGCTTCTACTGTTCCAGAATTTGTCAGGAGTTCTTTTTAGAGGGAATCCATGGGCTGTGGGTTCAGAGCTAGCAAATGTGAGTCTTTCTACTCCACCATCTTGGCTCCACCCCGAGATTTTTTTTTTCCCATTGCTTTTCAGTTAAAACAAATGGTGATGGTCGTGGTAGTAATGTCTTACTCTTATGTATGTATTTATCAATTCTTTACAGGTCATGGATATTAGAGCTTTAGAAAAAAAATTAACTGTGATATTTTCCCAATTAATTATTTCCATTCTCATCCTAATTATATTTCATTGGCTTAGGCAAAAGATTTTCAATATTATACAATCAAAACTGTCCATTTTATCTTTTGTGATCTCTTGCAATCATCCTTATCCTTTTTCACAGAAGAATTTTCTCTTAGCCTGAATTATGAATGGCACATCGTTGTTCCTTTACTTTTAGAAACTTGTTTGACCTTATACATGAGAACAGGGTAGATGACAAAGGAAGTTTGAGAAACAACTGAAAAAGAACTTACGATTGTGAAGTTTGAATTTAATCTCTGTCTCTGGCATTCACTACATATAATGATGTTGGACTTGTTATTTATGTAGCTGGGACAATTACCTACTCTTATCAAACATGGTTCTGGTTTTATTGTCTACTTCCAGATGTCTATTTTAGAATCTTGGGTGGAGAAGAGGGCTATTTCAGGCTATAGGTGACTGACCTGGTTATCTTACAGTTCCCATGATAACTATTTGAAAAAATGCAACTGAAAAGTAAGTTTACACTGTTTGACAACATCTATTTCAGATCATGAGGTTATAGAAGAAATCTACAATCAAATCAGTAAGACCCTCTAGTCTAAGTTAATACAGTATTGATTACTTCAATGCAAACTTGCTCATCAGGAAGAACCTCAAAGTAACTGACAAATATGGTTCAATAACAACAAATAGGACAAGCTAAAAATTATATAGCATACAGAATTCCTGCTCCTATGTATCATAAAAATTTTTTTCAAGAGAATGAAGAAGATGGAAAGCACTAAGAAACATCACTGAAAATGATATTGATTCTGTTCTATTGGATAGAAAAGACTAGTTAATGATGTGGAAATCATTTTCAAATTGGTTCTCATTGTATATTAAAAAATTTTGGGTGACAGAGAAAAGAATCAAAATAATTACCAAATTAGAGAAGTAGTAAAGCAAAATATTCAACATGAAATTGAAGAAACTACAGCTATTAAAAACACCTAGTGATCCTAAAAAAGGAAATTAAGAACATATGCAATGATGTAGACTATTATTGTTTCCGGAAGAAATTAAACTGCTATAATTCTACAGTAATGACAGCAAATCCTAGAAAGCAACTCATGGGTCCTCAACTGTCTTCAACTCACTTATAAAAATCTTATGGCAACAATGGAAGAATAAGCTCATTTATCAACAGTTTTGACAAGAGACTCCATTCAGTCAAAGTATTCTAAGAAAGGATGTGAAAGGAGGACAGCAAACAGATGAAAAATGGGAAAGATCTGTCAAAAATTCTATAACATTTTTTCCATTAACAAAAATGTAAGCATTGATGTAATATAGAAGGAAAATGAAATGGCATAAAAATAAACAAATTTAAGAAGAAAAGCTGTACTAGAATTAGTGTTCACAGAGGAAATCACTGTGGGATGTGATGTGATTTTGAAGGTTTTCAGTCATTTATTCCCAGAATACCAAAAGGAAGATACCAAATACTTGGAAAAATTATGAACCTCATTATTGAAAGGAAGAAGTTAGAATAGAAGGAAGGGAAAATGTGAATAAAGAGAGAAGAAAGGGAAAAGTAGAAGAGAGCCAGAAAACACCACACACACACACACACACACACACACACACACACACACTTTCAAATTAGTAAAATGAAAAGCCACTTTAATGACTTTACTCCAACGTAATATCTCTAATACATTTTGTTAAGATAATTTAACTTTCTCTCAAAAATACAAAAGTAAGTTGACCACTGACTATAATTATTCATGTCAGCTTAAGAAAAAATGTGTAAATAATTACTCACCAAAACTGTTTGCCCTTTTGCATTGAGATTATCCAATGCAGGGTGCAATTTGAAGAGGAATTAGCTATATGCTGTTCATTCCTCCAGATGTTCCTGTTTGTGACTGACATTTTGTTGATTGCATCAATCTTTGAAATATTTTTCAGTAACCTTGCTGAGATTCACAATGACTCAGAGGGTTTAATCTGACCATCTACAGAAAAAAAAAATCAAGTGGATAAAAAGTTCTTTATTATTGAGAGTTATATGAAGTTGAATGAGCAGTTAATACAGTTGATTCATACATGTACATGCACACATATTTCTGTATATATGTATATATACACATTGCATATCTATAGACATGTTTATATATATATATATGTATATATATATATATATATATACACACATGTATATACATATGTGTGCATAAAATTGTAGACTAAAGGTCAAGGATGAACTTGACTGAGAATCAACCTGAACAGAAAAGTGGATTAGATTATCTTTGAGAAATTGTATACTTTTTTTCTCTAAACCCAGACTTCTCCACGAAATAAAGGCTTATCTAACTTTTAACATAAATGTTCTAGTTTTACTACATTTCACAATGTCTAACAAAAGTAACTACTTAATGCTTGATGACTTGACTTTTAGTAATGCTAGATGATTACAAGTTAGAGAAGTCACAGAGTTCAAAGAATTAAAGTTTTAGGTCATTCATAGGAAAACAAAAAGAGACAAGGTAGATATGAGTTGACTGCACCTTTTGCCAAGAAGAACTGCAAGGGAGAAGTGATGTAAATGATTCATCATAGAGACATGTAAACCACCAAAAAAGATGTAGATTGATGATGTAGCAAGAGTGAGGAATATTTGAAGGGAGTTAGCCCCTATGTTCCATCAGTTATCACATAGTTTCAAGAGGCCTACAGAAAGATATCTAAACAACATATGGTGGGTCTTCTATGGAAAATTTGTGGGAAGGAAAGAAAAAGAGGTGTGGGTTAGTTACAGTCTGCTCTTTTAAATGAAGTACTGATCTGGGCTTCATACCTCCACATTTTTTCTCATTCTTTTCTCCCCAGCTTCCCAATTTCCACTCAATTAAAACTTGTCCATCTAGAAATTCCTGAGTTCTTTGAAGCTACTTCTCTTTTAATTTTTATTTGTTTTCAGTTTTCTACAATCACTTCGATAAGTTTTAGATTTTCTCCCTCTCCTTCCCAGAGATGGAATGCAATCTTATATGGGTTCTACACATACATTTTTATTAAACACATTTTCACATTAGTCATGTTACACAGAAGAATTAAAATGAATAGGAAAAACCATGAGAAAAAGTAAAACAAAACAAAACATAGCATTCTTCTTTCTGCATTCCAATTCCACAGTTCTTTCCCTGAATGTGGATGGCATTTTGCCTCAAGAGTTCTTTGGGAATGTTTTAGGTCCTTGCATTGTTGTGAAGGGCTAAGTCTACCAGAAAAATTCCTTGGACACTGTGATTGTTACTATACACAAGTTGAGGTATATGAATGTAATGGAATACTATTGTGCTATGAGAAATGATGAACAGGAAGCATTCAGAGAGGTCTGGAATGACTTATATGAACTAACTGAAGCTGAGTGAAAGGAGCAGAACCTGAAACTGCCCTTTGCTATTCCTATTTGATATTGTCTCTTTATTCTTAATTCTTATTGTACTTTCTTTGCTATTATTTAGCCACTCAGCACCCGTTCCCTTGTAATAGCTTTGATCTTTTTATGTGTATGGTGTTTCTCCAAATAGGTTGTGTATTTCTTAAGGTCAGAGATAAGCTCTTGTACCCACAGGAACTTCTATATGACCCTGTACTTACAAATGCTCAATAAATGTACATGAATAATTTTTTGCAATGAGTTTTTTCCTATTCCTGATATTCATCTTACTTACATTTGTATTCATAGAGCTATTGACAAATATAGATTCTTCTATGTATCATGTTCCTAAAAATGAATTTTAAATAGCATACTTTTATTTTATTTTTTTTCAAATTAGAAGGTTGCATTTATTTAGTCCAGATGAAGGAGGGTAGGGAAGAATGTCAGAGACAAATATAAACAAGTGTTGGTGTGTCCAGCACAGCAAAGACATGGCCTCTTTTCAGAAAATATTTGCCCCGAGGAAAACAGAGAAGATGTCAACCTCTCTTGGGCATCTCAGAGGAATTTGGCAAAGAATCATTCCCATTCTGGTTTCAGTGGCTGAAGTAGATAAAGAGCAGGGCAGAGGACATAGCATGGGTCGAGCAGGGAACATAGGGAAGCGAGCAGAGCAGGGGCAGCCATCCGGGACAAGCCCCAGGTCACACTAGGCCCTACACAGGAAATCAATCAAGTTCTGGGGCAAGGGGAGGGGGCCGAAGGAGACCTTTAAACAATTTTCCAAGTCACAAAGAATACTGGGTGTTCTGGCGCTGTTTAAAGTTAATATTGTGTCTACCTCTCCTGTAGCAGGTGAAATCATCATTCGCAGCTTCTACACAGTCTATACGATTTGTGATGCTCTTTATTTTAAAAAAAGAAGTACCTTTGAATATAATTTGCTGGATTTTTAGAAAGATTGAGTTAGATTAGTAGACTACAGTGGATAACAAGGATTAAGTATTAGTTTATTTTGCCATTAGAGGCAGTATGGCATAATTAATACAATATCAACCTTGAAGCCAGGAGAACCTGACTTCCTTGCCTTCCTCTATCGCATATTGACTTTGTGATACCCACCAATTAATTTAAATTCTCAGGTCCTTGGACAACTCTCTATAACAGTATAATTTTCAGAGAAGTTACCAAACTTCACTGACAGAAAAAGCTTACTCATCAGGGAATTCCTGATAACCTCCATATCCCTGATATTTTACTACAATCACACTAATTGTTAATTTCAACTGTTTTCCATTAAAGTTCAATATAACTTTCCTGATACTGTAAATAAAGCATTTAAATATATACACATTCACTACAGAGTAATTCACATTAATTTGAACAATTACATCACAACCTCTAAACTAGAAAGCATGTTTTAATCTTTCAACCCTGAAAAGATTTGCCTATCAGAAGTTTCTAAAATTGAGGAGAAAAATGATTCAGTATAATTTCTATGGATATGATGCAAGTAAATAGCATCTTGGAAGTAACTTCCCATACTGAGGTGCCAAGGGCTATGTTTTGAGTGTGAAAAAAGAACAGCTTTAGGAACTAGACTCTCATAGAATAAAAAGCTACTTAGGCTCCATTACAATTCACAACCATTCATAACTTTTCCAAGAGTTCGGAGACTTCTATGAACAAGTATTTCCAAGACAAAAAAAGATCTGAAATCTATTATCTGAAAAGAAATCAGAAAATAAATATCAAAAAATGATATAAAGTGTAAATAATCATAGAATTGGAAGGTGCATTAGATAATTCCATAGGTTTATAGTCCTAACATGGAAGGGACTTCAGATGTCATCTAATAAATAATCTCCATTTTGCTGATGAGGAAACTGAGGTCTCAGCAAAGTAAGTGATTTGCTGAAGATCATGTTGATAATAAATGACAAAATTACCATTAAGTATCAAAGTCCCCTAACATAAAATCATTCTACTGCTCCTGAGACTTTTTAAAGATAGGTAGTTTATTTACATTTGCAGTACTAAAGAATTCATCTCAATTTAAAATTTTAGAAAATATCAAGGAAATAATATAGACAGATATAATCCACACTACTTAGCACTCAGCTGTAATTTATTTAGAGGACAAGTGAGAACTAACTAGCAAACAAATATTTAGCTTCAGAATATTTTTAAATTTTGTGATCTTAATAAGATTTTTTTCAATATAGAAAAAGGATTGAAGTAGTTGCATATTCTATGTACTAAAATTCATATATTTACTACTGTGAAAATATTTCAGGCCTGATTGACAGTTTATTTACGCATTTTAGAGATAATTCTAAGAGTCTGCTTTCTAAACCTAAAACTTATTGAAAACAGAGAATTTTAAAGGGAAGGACTACTTAAGATTGTATTTCCTAGTTTTTTAACTGTTCATAACAATAAGAAGTGATTTTTAACATCAAGGCAGCAGAGAGAGAAAAAAAACTATGATTGCCTTAGGCCATTTTGTGTAGCATCAAACAAAACAAGACACCATTCATTACAGGTCTCACAAATATCATTGTAATATTATTGTTAGAGTATAATCATAGTATTTTCAAAATTATGACCCTTGGTTATTAAGGAAAGGTCCAGTTCTATTCAGGGTACATCTATGTCTATATTAGTACAGATACTGAATCACATGAAGTATTCTCATTCAATTTCTTACTGTATGTTTCCATTGAGCTGAGACCAATGAACATATTTGCATAATTATAACTTTGAATAGTGAGAATTTAAATACAGAAGGCCACTCCACAGGATTCATTATTTGCACTAATCGGACCCTAACTATATTCATACTCAGAAGGCAGGAAACTGATTTCTCCTGGGTAAAAATAATCAATCTGTCACCAATTTTCCATTGCTTTTTAACTTCTGCTATACTTACTGCATTCTAATTTGCAATGTCGGTTCTTGTCTACAATTATGTGTATCAAGCCTAAGGTAACAAGCTGTATAAAACAAGCAACCATATTGTTTTTTACTCCTGAATTTTCAGGGTATAGGGCAAACCCACAAATTTGAGAGGCTTAATATTGATAAACACTTAGTAGTTTGAAGTATAATATGCTTTTGAGAATATTTCTACCCTTAGTGAATATGTTTTTAATTAAGTTTGTGAAACTTTAAGGGGTAGCCTTAAAGTATTTAGCTATTTAGAAAATTTAGATATTCAGAATTCTTGAATAAATGAAAACTAACCATACTCCTTGAATAAATAGTGTAGGTGTTCATTTGTCTAATGGCCAGAGAATTATAGTTACTAAAGAGTTGAGATGTCTGTGCCCTCTTAATTTGCTTGAATTGTTGCTTAATTGGAAAGGAGTAATTTTTTAATGAGATTACTTAAAAATCTACAAATTCTAGTTGTGCATGACTTTGAGCAAAGCAAAACACTTGAAAGTTCTAAAATAGAAACCGTTAGAGACAAACTTGACATACAAAAAAATGCATCAAGCAAAATTTATTAAAAATGGAGCTCAGAGTAGGGAGGCCTAAGCTCCTTCCACTGAAGAAACGTGCAGCTTCCAGCATGGCCACCTGAAGGCCTACGACCAGATCAGGATGAGTCAGGACCCTTATAGAATTCTGAACTTTGGATTTCCCCATGATACCATCCCCTGGCCATCTGACTTCCTGTTCTCCTCTGATAGACTCTTCCTCACACAGCTCCTTAGCCCTGCACATTAGTTTCTGACCTCTAACCTGTCCATGCTAGATCATCAAGTGTGAAAATAAAACTTGCTTCCTGTTTTCACACATAAACCAAGATTTCTTTAATTATTGTAGTGATTATGTCACCTTTGTCTGCAGACATCTCCACAGTATAAGAAAACAAATGGAACCCAAGAATACTATAAGATCATTGAACTTTTCATATTCATTGTATTTATTGATTAGTGTATTTCACTCTCTGGTTGTCTTCAGTTTTTGTAGATAACATTGCCGATCAGTTTCCTGCGTTAGAATAGTATTTGCCGTGGTAGACTCCCAGAGTCCTCCATGATTTGTGAGGGGATAATCAAGTTCAAAAGATAATGCTAGCAAACTGAATGTGATCAAACACTGGAATGGAGAGATAAGGATAAAATATAGAGATGAGAAGGAATATTCTAAAGAGAAATTGATCCATGTTAATAGATAGGAGATGGGCAAGGTAACAGAGAAGCATCTGGGCAATGTGAAGGTAAGACAATTATTGACAAGGCATAGAAAAAGATAATAGTCTGGTTTACCAGTAAGTTAAATGTTTAAAGTAGTTCTTCCTAGAAAAGAAATTAAGAATTTATCCTTTATTTCTAAACATCCCAAAGGTTCAAAAAGTCCATAGTCATACAACTTGATGTTTCTTGAAGGACTCAAGCTTTCAAAAGCACATGACCTCAAAATATGTAACAGGACTGTTGGACTTAGAGGAGGAGGGCCTGAAACTGATATCACTCAGATGGGAAACTAATGGATAAGGAAAGTACCTATACCGATGCAAGTCAACACTGTCTTTGCAACTTACACCATTAGGGAGTTGCCTAGTGTTCTGAGAGGTTAATCAATCGATGAACATTTATTAAGTGACTACTACGTAGCTTGTGCTGTGATAAGTGATTCAATAGCTTACTCAGAGTCACAGATAGTTTTTGTCAGTGGGCAGGACTTGAACTCAGATTTTCTTGGCTCTCAGGATGACTCTCTGGTCATTATTCTCTGATACTTCTGTCTTCTTGTATTGAGTTTATCAGAAAGCAAACAAAAAGAACTTAAAATCTGTAGTGTTTAAATTTTCCTTAAAAGAAGAACTTAGAATTAGTAGATTTGATATTTCCCTAACAAATAAAATATGCAGAATGAGAAAAAAAATCTCTAGAACAGAAACTCCATGACAGCAGGGAATGTATTTTATATATAAACTTTGTCTCATAAAATTGTTACATAGAGATATATTTGCAAAACAGTATGGAAATGCAAGCTATCACTGTTAATACTATGTTTTCTAGTACACAATTAAAATTTTAAATGTCATCCAAGCTGTATGCCCAAAGTTGCTTGTCAATATCCTTTGTCTCTGCAATACTGCTATTACACAAACATCCCAAAGGCAGGAAAGAACCAATACGTAGAAAAATATTTATTGAAGCACTTATGCTGTGGCAAAGAATTGAAAGCAAATTTGGTGCCATCAATTAGAGAGCAAACCATGGCTTATAAATGGAAATTAGAATGCATCATAAAAAATGCTCAGTAAGACAAAATCAGGAGAACCTATGAAGGTTGATATAAATTGGTACACAATGGAAAAAGTAGAACTAGGAAAATAATTGCCATGATTATCAAAATAAAATCAAAGATTTTAGAATTGTGACCCATGCATTGAGCAACCACAACTTCCAGTAACTGATAAGGAGGAATGTGATATGCCTATTGGGAAAGAAACAACAGCCTAGAGGCATAGAATTGAGTTTTAGAAGCAAGAAAGTATGTTGAATTGTTTAGCTTAACTGTTCCTATTTGTTACAATGGATGACTTCTGTTTGGGAAGACATGAATGAATAGATAGTCATGAAAACAAAGAAAGAAAAGAATATAAATAAAACATTTTACTAGTACACAGAACAAAGTAATAGAGTCCAAAATGGAATAGAAACAAGAAAGGTAAATTTATTGTTACTATATTAATTCAATATATAGTTAATAGAAAAAATTTTAGTCAGTAGAAATTATTTCCTATACAAGCTTATTCTTTGCATAACAAACAGTTCTTGTTTAATCATGATTATGTTCATAATTTAAAAAAAATCTGAATTAACAACAACAACAGTAAAATAATCACCAAAACCATGTATGACCAGAAAAGACAGCGAAGTGGATCCATGGATAAAGTACTGGCCCTGGAATCTGGAAGACATGAGTTCAAATGTGGCTTCAGACACTTACTAGTTGTGCGACCCTGAGCAAGTCATTTAACCTCTGTTTGCCTTAATCCGTTAGAGAAGGAGAGAGCAAACCACTCCAATATCTTTGTCAAGAAAACTTCATGGACAGTATGATTCATGGAGTCACAAAAAGTCAGATATTACTGAATGACAGAACAACACAAACAGAAAAGAAGAGGGACCATTTACGTAGTGAGAGTGAAGGATACTAGATGGGGAGGCTGAATTCTGCCCTAATACTGCCAAATCTTTTCCATCCCAAGAAGAAGGCCCCTCTATGTAATAATTTTGGGTAGACCTCTCATAAAGGATTTATTTTACCTAGAAAGAGCATAAGCGACCTGCTTATATTAGCCATTTTATGTTGGTCAGGAATTTAATAAATTGTGAATGGCAGTCTATTTTCCTCATCTTTCTAACTCTGTTCAAGGATGGAACATCAATGGGACCTATCAGGAAAAATTAGTGTATTTACATTTTTTGATTCAGTCTTTGAATCATATGAAGGGAAAGACTGAAGTTTATAAAGAGAACCAAAAGACTTGTCAATAAAAATGTCAATTAAATTTCATGGCCTTTGATCATAGAGACTATTTTCCATCTAGGTGCATATACCCAGTGCCTAGAACAACGTCTTAAACAGAAAATGCTTAAGAAATGTCTTTTTTCCCTCATTTTTTGAAACTGTTTTCCTATCTCACTCACCCTGGAAATGCAATGCCCATTCAAGTGTCAGTCTCAATATCGGTAGTTATGGATCTTTAATATGTTCCATTTTTCTCATCATGAATAGCCCTTCTTAAGCAAGTTGGTGGCCCTCCACTCTCTGTGGTTCACCATCTTGGTGCAATATTTTATAAGAACATCAGATCAACTTTAGCCCTATTACAATCAGAATTCCTTCCTTTCAGTGATCTTTCACCCTTAGTTTCCCCTAGTAGCAAGAATTTCAGGTGAATGCCACTGTACTTAGCCTAATAAATATCTTTTCAAATGAAAAGTTGTAAAAGTCCATAGCTACGGGAATTGACAGAGACCAACTGGTTCAATTTAAATTGAACTTATTAAGCATTTACTTAATTATGAGTGATTAAAGAGGGTGTCCCATTCACATTGCTTCTTAGTATAGTTTTAAGCTATTAAAGTTTTAAATTGCATACTGAGACTTTTCAGACATACTGTATTGCTGGTTTTTTTTCTTGAACAGTCCTTTGATTTCACTAGTGCAGTGACTTTCCAGAGAGAAATTTCTTCAACCAAATAAAATTCATACTATTTCAGTAATTTCAAATTTTAAAGACCTTGGTTTTGAGTGAGAGTTTAAGTGATATGTCCAAGGTCATACAGCCAGCATAAGTAAGAGGTGAGATTTAAACCCACATCTTGCTAATTTTAAAACTAACTCTTTATCAACTACAATTTTTACCTTCTGATACGAAAATATCTATAACATAATTCAGTTGGTATCTGACCTCATCAATGTGGTACGTTAAATAACTGATTCATATTTCATCATTCTTCTTTTTTTTTATATAAGTTTATTTAACTTTTTACATTCATTTTCACAAGATTTTGGGTTCCAAAATTTTCTCCCCATTTGT
>JAQQSK010013928.1:0-11312 GCA_028658325.1 Potorous gilbertii
CATTAGCCTCCATCTGTTCCATTCTCATTTTGAGAGAACTATTTTCTTCAGTGAGTTTTTGAACCTCTTTTTCCACGTGGCTAATTCTGCTTTTGAAAGCATTCTTCTCCTCATTGGCTTTTTGAACCTCTTTTGCCAATTGAGTTAGTCTATTTTTCAAGGTGTTATTTTCTTCAGCACTTTTTGGGGGTCTCATTTATTAAAGTATTGTCCCGGTTTTCATGCTTTTCTTGCATCTCTCTCATTTCTTTTCCCAGTTTTTCCTCCACCTGTCTAATTTGATTTTCAAAATCCTTTTTGAGCTCTTCCATGGCTTGTGCCCATTGGATATCTATTTCAAATGTTTGGGATATAGACGCCTTGACTCTTATGTCTTTACCTGCTGGTAAGCAGTTTTCTTCTTAATCAGAGAGGAAGGTTGGAATCATCTGGTCCCCAAGAGAATAACCTTCTATGGTCTTATTTTCTTTCCCTTTTCTGGGCATTTTCCCAGCCAATTATTTGACTTCTGAGAGTCCTCTCCACCCCCGGCCTAGATTAGCTCAGCTAGTGCTTGGAGTCAGAGATTCAAATGCTGCTCCCCAGTCTCAGGGCTTTTGGCGGCAGTCCTGGCTGCTATTCAATGGGAGCTTAATTTCTGGTGCTCAAGTAAGGGCAGGGCTACCTCCCAGGCTCAGTGCCCTCAGGGCGTTTATGCAGAGATCTTCCTTAATGGAGCTTCTGCCTAGCTCCTGCCTGCCCTGGGAGCCTCTGGCCTCCTGCTCCTTTTGCCTCTGTCTCTGCCGCTGCCTCCTGAGGGGGCCTCAGTCCAGGAGAGACCCCGCTCCCCTCTCAGCCCGTCTCTCTCACTGACCTGTAAGTCTGTGGATGGAGAGACCTTCGCGGCTGCTGGAGATTCCTTCCCTGAAGCCTCTTAGGATCCGCTTGCTCATCTCAGGGCAGGGCTCCGCTCCCGTCTGGTCCATGATTGACCTTTGGGGTCAATTTTCCAGGGTTCTCTGGAACGGAAATCTCCTTCACTTTGTTACTGCGCAGCTTCCACTGTTCCAGAATTTGTTGGGAGTTCTTTTTAGAGGAAATCCATATGCTGTGGGTTCAGAGCTAGCATATGTGACTCTTTCTACTCTGCCATCTTGGTTACACCCCCCCTTTCAAGCATTCTTGATGAAAAGACCAGAGCTGAAAAGAAAATTTGACTTTCAAACACAAGAATGAGAAGAAGCATGAAAAAGTAAACAGCAAAGAGAAGTCATAAGAGATTTACCAAAGTTGAACTGTTTACATTCTTACATGGAAAGACAATATTTGTAACTCTTGAAACTTTTCAGTATCTGGGTAGTTGGTGGGATTACACACACACACACATACACACACACGTGCACGCACACACACATACACACATGCATGCACACACAGAGACAGAGAGCACAGAGTGAATTGAATAAGATGGGATCATATCTTAAGAAAGAAATTAAGGTAAATGGTGAGAGAGAAATGTATTGGGAGGAGATAGGATGAATTGTAATTGGGCAAATTATCTCTCGTAGAAGAGGCAGGCAGGAGACTTTTTAGTGAAGGGAAAAAGAGGAGAGCTGAGAAAAAAACATGAAATTTACTCTCATCACATTCTACTAAAGGAAGGAATAAAATGAACACTCATTGTGGTATGAAAACCTATCTTACAGTACAGGAAAGTGGGGAAGAAGGAGATAAGTGGGGGGGAGAATATGGAAGGGAGGGCAATGGGAGGAGGGAGCAATTTGAAGTCAACAATCTTGGGGAGGGACAGCATCAAAAGAGAGAATAGAAGCAATGGGGGCAGTATAGGATGGAGGGAAATATAGTTAGCCTTACACAACACGACTATTATGGTAGTCATTCGCAAAACTACACAGATATGGCCTCTATTGAATTGCCTTCCTTCCCAAAGGGAATGGGTAGGGAGGGAGGGATGAGGAGAAGTTGGAACTCAAAGTTTTAGTAACAATTGTTGAGTATTGTTCTTGCTACTAGGAAATAAGAAATACAGGTAATGGGGAATAGAAAGTTATCTGGCCCTACAGGATAAAAAAGAAGATGGGGACAAGGAAAGGGAGGGATGTTAGAAGAGAGGGCAGGTTGGTGACAGGGGAAATTAGAATGCTCAGTGTATTGGGGTGGGGGGAAGGGACAAATGGGAGAAAATTTGGAGCCCAAAATTTATATCCAAAAAAAGGAAAAAGAAATCTTGTATATGAACCAACACCTTTTGTACTAGGAGATCACTTGTCTTCCATCAAATCCTCATTTCTTAATATCTGACTGGGTTGTTTTTTTTTAAAGTATCATTTTCTTCATTTTTAACATTCACCTGAGTTTTGAATTTTTTCCCTCTCCTCAAGGCAGCATGCAATCTGATATAAAACGTACATTCATGTTAAACCTATTTTCACATTAGTCATATTGTAATGGAGAATTACAACCTAAGGGTGGAATCATAAGAAAGAAGGAAAAAAGAGCAACAAAAAACTGACTTGGATTTTTAAAGAGAAATATTCAAATATTGATGCCTTTTTTATTGTGTTATTTTGCTGAGTATTTTTTCAGGATGTGTTTCGTAAATGTAATAAAAGAACAAAAGTAAAACTTGAAAAAAACAAAAGAAAACAACGAAACACGTTTATAATTCCCCATGCACCATAACTTACAACCATGTTTTTCAGTTTACTAATTTCTCGTGATCTGTTCCTGCACTACATCTAGATATATCCAGTGACTTTTATGTGCTTGGTGTTGTCATCCCTCACAAGTATTTGATCTTCTATGAACTCTGAATTTCTGTTATCTGATCATAATCTTCAAGTTCAATCAATAAGTTTTTAAGTGTGTACTATGTGGTAGCTACTGCGCTAAGTAAGTGATAAGAGTACAAAAAGGGCAGGGACAACAAGACCCACCACCACAACAAAGTTTATGATGTTAAGGATATCATGATCTGATGGGAAAAATGATACACAATATCTATATATAAAGAAGACATAGATTGGATAAGTTGGAAAAATCTTAAAGACAAAGATTGGATAAATTGGAAAAATCTTGGAGTGAAGGCATTGAACGTAAGAAGGTTTGGATAAAGCTTCTTACACAAAGTGAGATTTTTATCTGGCATCTGAATGAAGACAAGGAATCTGAAAAAAAAAGAGTAAATAAATGAAGAGGGAACGAACTGTAGGCATAAGAGAGAGCCTGGAAATGTATAAATTTGAGAGAAATGTCCCATGAAAGGAAAAGAGAACAATACACTTGGATTATAGAGTATAAGTAAAGGAGTAAAGTCTAAGGCAACTGGGCTGATAAAAAAGGGGTCATCTTGAAAAACATAAAAGAAAAAAGTATTTGATCCTAGAGGTAATACGGCGCTGCTTGCATTTATGGAGGAAGGTGACATGGTGAAATCTGCTCCTCAAGAAGATCAAGTATTATTATTTTACAGATTAGGGAAGTAAGGCTCAATGAGATATCTGATTCAACTAACGTCATACAGATATAGCATAGCCATGAAACATTTGAGTCCTTGTCCTCTGCAACCATTCATAAAATCTAAGAGTTAGGAAGGCATTGAGAAGTTATCAGTCCAACTAGTTTATGTTGCTTATACCTGAATTAGAATGCTCTGGATATCACAGCCAGCAATAAGACATTCAGCCTTTGCCTAAAAAGCTCTAGTGTAGGGAAAGCTCACCACCTCTTGGGGTAGTCCATTGTTTGGTCAGATTTTGCTGACATCAAGCCTAAGTGCATCTCTTCAGAACTTCCTCCTATTTTCAGCGGTGTCCTACATGTTCCCACTGTAAATGAAAACAAACTTTCTAACTTATGGGTCCAAGTAGAGATCGTCTAATACTTCTTCCAGGTGGCAGTCCTTTAAATAATTGAAAACATGTAGCATGCATGTCTCAGCACTGTGTAATGCTTGGTGATAAAATCCATCTTTATGTAATTCATACAGGTGGTGCATTGGATGGTGTTTGGGTCCTTAAGTCAGACTTGGGTTCAAGTCTGGTCTCAGATGCTTAACTGATTCTGTGACCCCAGGCAAGTCTCTTAACCTCTGTCTCAGTTTCCTCATTTATAAAATGGTGATAATAATGGTATCTGTCTCTGAGAATTGTAATAAGCATTAAATGAGGTAATATTTGTAAAGCGCTTTGTAAACCTTAAAATACTATACAAATACTCGTTATCAGTATGTTTACCATATCAAAGTGAGATTCTTGCTCAAGGATATTCTGTCTTATAATTAAATAAATCTGAAAATACTACCCATGGCCCAGGGTAAGATTTCATTATCAATAATTTTAAGATCTAGATTCATATAGACTGAGTCAAGTACTGAGGGAACTTGATCTCTGAAAAATCTAGTCAAGGTTTTTTCACCAACATTCTGCCTGCCTTATTATATGACATGAAGATGCAAAGAAAATGTCACTAGGCTTGGCTCATGGCCAGGGTACCTGCTAAAAGCATTCCTAATAGAAAGCTATTTGATATACAAAGTAGTTACGATCAGGCATAGGAGAGCGCGTTATTTTCTTCACCACAAAAGAGATGCCTAAAACCCAAAAGAATCAAAGCCTGTATTAGCACCTATGTTGCACCTCAGTTATGCTCTTATGATACTCTTCTGAGAGATGAGAAACCCTCCCAGGAGATTGGGGGACTGCTAAATAAATTTCACTTTCACCACCATCTGCAACATCTTAGCATTAATTGAAATCTTGGACCTTTTGGCCAGGCACATCATAGCTTATGCTTTTAGCTGTAGCTATAGTCTCCTTTGACAAGGGTCTTTTTGTGGAGACAGCATCCTGTTGGGCAATTAAAACATAATTCAATGACTCTGAAGAAAGTACGACATACTACATATGATCATGTCTCATACTAATTATTTAGACATTTATGCTCAAGATAGAGGGGCAGAAAAAAGGCTTGAGTCCCTAAAAAATTCATTTTATCATTTCTATGTGTTTATATACTCCATAATTCATGCTGGAGAAAGATAAGGAACGTTCAAGGAGGAGGACTGGTTTCAAAACAACACAATCAAGAGAGAGAAACAGACAGACAGAAATAGAGAGTGAGAGACAGAGAGAGAAGAGAGGCAGGGAGAGAGACACACAGAGAGAATTTACGTTCTTTTAAAGTCAAATGAATGGATGACTTTTCTTGGTTAATGGTCCAATTAGTCACTCTTCGGCATGGCTTCTTTCCCAATACATTTCATATGTACCAAGAGATTGACTCAGATCCCCTGCTCCCATGTGCCTCATGTGCCCCAAGGGAAAACATTGAACCTTTCTGAGGAGCTTTAAGTCTTTTCTTTATTGGGAATAAATGTTCAGCATCTATTAAGGTTATTAATATTAAACTTTTAGTTCCTTAATAAAGCAAGAGCTCTTGAGATAAAGTGTCTTAAAGTTTAATAATCTATACATTACCTATCGTGATAACCCTTTCAAGGAGAATTTGTATATGTGTGTGTGAATGTGTGTGTGTATGCATACATATACACACATATATAATATAAATAGACAGAATAGAAAGATAGATGGTAGCTGATAGATAGATAGATAGATAGATGAGCATATGGACTCCATAGGTATCTGAGTGAAAACAAGCGATCTAACAAGCTTTCAGGACTAACCAAGTCCCAAATGCCTCTTCCCTTCATGGAAGGAAAAGAGAATTACCCTCAATGATTGCTGTTCCTTTTCCCCTACCATACTAATTAGTGTCTTTCCTCTTACATTCTCTTCCATTTGCACTATTTTTTTTATTTGTATGTTTCACTAGATGGCACAGTGAGTAAAGGACTCTGTTGGAATCAGGAAGATCTCTGTTCAAATCAGGCCTCACATATTTACTAGCTGTGTAAGTCTGGGGAAGTCACTTAACCCTGTTTGCCTCAATTTCCTCATCTGTAAATGAAATGGAAAAAACTGCAAAAGTACTCCAGTATCTTTGCCAAGGAAACCCAAAAAGAGCTCAAGAAGAGTTGGACATGAGTGAAGTGAATGAAGAACAACACACATTGTAGTATTTGTATTGTATCCTCTTTAGAATATAAGCTCCTTAATGACTGAGAATTATTGCTAAGTTATAATCAACATTATTAATTTTCTATTCTCAGTGCTTAGTACAGTACTTGGCACATATTAAACACTTAGTACCTTATTGACCAACTGACTGAATGGATATGTAAGTCAGTGCTTGCCTTCCAAAAAAAAGGTCCAGGAAGTGACTGAGTGAAAAATAGTTCTGAAGTTAAGGATGGCTAATAGTACAACAAATGTCATTTAGTGGTTTCCTTGCACTAGTGGATACAATCATGGCAGGCCTTGAATCAGCTGTGCCTTACCCTGGACTCCTTATTCCTTAAGCTGTAATCTGTCTCTTGAGGTCACTCTATAATCAAAAAAAGTATATATGCATGCTATTTCCCCTAAGCACAAGTGCTCTACCTCCTGTGTGACTTGATGTCTTTAAGGGCAGACCAAGATCATAATATCATGGCCATCTATCACCTCATGACCCCTTAGTTTAGTACTGAAAATGAACTCAGGAACCACTTAGTGTATCCCTCCCCTTATTTTTCCAATGACAGAACTGAGGCACAGAGAGGCTAAGTGAATTACCCAGTATCTCACAGCCAGTGTCTCAGTGCTAAAACTCAAAGTAGCATTCCTGAACCTAAATTCAGTGGGTTTTTTTAAATCACAGGACATTATTTTATACTGTGAACACAAAGAGGTGGAAAAATTCTGACAGTGTTTTCTTAGCAATACAGGGAACAGTTTTTCACAAGGTAAATAAAGGGTAAGCAGGGAAACAGCCATAATCTGTCACAGGAAGGGCATGAATTGTCTGTTAAAGCGGGGCAGGAGAAGGCAAGAGAATCCAATTCCTAGCAACAATGAACTTACAGAACAGCAGAAATTCAGAGTGTAGGAATATGCCCACTTGCCCTGGTAGTTACTGGAATTAGTCCAATACTGCATCCTCCCAATTGTGTCTTGGCAAAGTACTCCAGACCCAGGTGCTGTCCTCCCACTGGGCTGAACAGCAAGCATTTCCTAACGTTGGTTTTCTTAATTCTTTCTCCAGTCAACAGAGTTATGCAGTATCAAAGACATGAAATAGATTTTTAAAGTAAAGAGTAACATATCTTCAAAGTGTTATTTAATTCTTTTTAGATTATAAAAGAATTTCGCAAAGCCACCTGGAAATTTTACAAGGCAGAAAAAGAAACTTCTGTAGTTGGCAGTTCCTCTTGCTTGCAGACACAGTGTGGCATTTCACTTGTTGTTTGCTACTGCAGGTGAGATTCGTGTGAAACCTGAACCACCAGCTTCACACCCTGAAAGGATGGCTAAACCAGCTGATTAAAAGTCATTTTCAAGACTTTTGACTTATTCTAGAACATCTCAGTTTCAGAATAAGAAATTATATTCATTATAGGAAAAGGCAAGATCACTGTCCTTGAGAATATTATTCCTGAGAGAGAGAATACAAACAGAAATTGTACACATTCTAGGTTTACAGTAAGAGCATGCAAGTCCAAATTTTGCCTCTGTCACTATTTTTGTCACCTTAGGCAAATCATTTAACAATCTCTCTGACTTGTTCATTTCTTCTATTGCTTGAGAAGAGGGCTTGACTTTTCATCGCTGAATGTAGGTAATAATTATATATTAACTTTTCACAAGTAGCATTCAATTTCTTCTTTGTACTTTTTTCCCTACCACCTCCGTAGTACCTGACATATAGTGGATGCTACCTGTTGATTAACTGATTGATATCAGGATACTCTGTGGTTCAATTCAGAACACATTTCATAAAGGTCTCTTCAGTGCTAGATGCTGGGGATACAAAATAGTGATACAAGGGCTGTCCTCATGGACCTTATATTTTATTTGGGAAAATAACAGAAAATGAAATTTAAAATATATGCAAAGTAAATGCAAAATCAATTCCAGGGGTATGGTTCTGGCAACTATAAGGGTTAAGGATTATAAAAGTTTTTTTTTTTTATTTTCAGAAGCATATGTAGCAACTCAGATGAATCTTAAGAGACAGAGTTACCATGTAGTATCCTACTGGTAATTGCTGGAGTTAGCCCAATAATGTAACCTCCAAATTATGGATAGACAATGTCTTCTGACTGCAGATGATGCCCTCCCACTGAATAGTAGGCATTCTCCAAAACTGTGTTCCCTAATGGTTTCTCCATTTCATAAGGTCGTTGCAAATCATGACATAGCCAAGAAGGAATTGAATTTTAGATGTGTAGAAAAGTTATGTATAACCATGAAGAAGGGAGATTCAGTGCCATGTAAGCAAAATGCAAACACAGTTACTTTGGCTAAAATGTGGAGGGCATGAACTACAAAGAGAGTCTGCAGACAGATAATAAAGAATTTTAAAACCAAAGAGACAAAGCTATGTATCTGATCCTAGAAATAAGAGCAAGGACTTGTTATGTGCTCCCAGAAAATCAGTTTAGCAGTTGTACAGAGGATGAATTAGAGAGAGAAGAGATTAGACATGGGGAGACTTGTGAAAGGTAAGGAGGCCTTTAACTAGTTTGGAGACTGTGTGAGGAGAGATAAGGGAAGAGATGGGAGATTTACTTTGGAGGTAGAATCTCTAAGGTTTGGTATCCAATTGGATAAGGGAAAGGTAGGAAACGACTCTGAAGTAGAGCATCTGGAAGAATGCTGGTGGTTCCACCAAAAATGGGATGATCAGGAAGAAATTGGAGAAGGGAAGTTAACTTCTTTTTTAGACAGCAAGTCTGAGATGTCTAAAAAGCAATGTTACAAGAGTGGAATTCAGGAGAGAGATTAGAGATAGAAAAATAGATCTAAGGATAATTTTCATTTTGAGGGGGAAGAATTGGGGTTAAGTGACTTGCCCAGGGTCACACAGATGGTAAGTTTCTGAGGCTGGATTTGAGCTTAGATTCCTCTGAGTCATGGGCCAATGATCTATCCACTGTGCCACCGAGCTACCTTGAGAATGATCTTTGTCGAGGTAATAATGGAACCCATGGGAGTTGATCAGTTCATTAAGAGAAATAACGAAGGATAATAAAAGATTGCTTATGATAGGGTCAATGGCCAATAATTTTGAAAGGCAAAATTTGAAGGATATTCAATAAATAGACTTTTCTAGAAAACATTTTTAATTCAGTAAGATTAAGAAAAAATACATGAATAAATTAAATATGTGCATTTCCGGAAAAAAGATTATGGCATAGCATATGGGATACTAAACTTGGAATCAGTAAGACATGAAATCCCATCCTACTTCTGTAGGATTCTCAGCACTAAAACAGTGCCTGGCACCTAGAGAGCACTTAAATGCTTGCTTTCTTGTGTGACTCTGTGCAGGACAGTAGCTTCCCTGAGCCTCAACATCCTTATCTGAAAAAATATAGATGATGTCTACAGCGTCTACATCACAAAGTTGATGTGAGATTCAAATGAGACTATGTATGAAATGAGTTTTACAAACTTCATAATGCTACATAAATTAAGCAAAACAGAACTAAAGTAAAAGAAATTCACTATTACAAATTTTTCCCCAACAGCCTTTGGAAGGTACATCGTATAGTGTGGATGGAGCAGAGATTTCGGAAAGTCCTGAGTTCAAATCCAGCCTTAGATATTAGCTGTTTAAGTCGAGGAAGTTCTCTTGACCTCTATCAACCTGTTACCTCATCTGTAAAACTGGCATAACAGAGCCCTCTCACCCCGAGAGATTTTGTGAAACTAAATTGAGAAAATAATTATAAAGTGCTTTGCAAACATTAATATGCCACAGAAATGCTAGCTATAGATGTTATTTAAACAATTAAATGTATTTATACTACTACCACTGAGTCAAAGAAATCTGGCCAATAGTCACCTGTCAGTTCATTTAGTCACATTTCAGTTTTAGAATATCTTTGCCAGAAGTCATGTAAGAAATGGAAACTACCCTCTTAACTCTCCCAGATATATGCTATCATTTTAAAAGCAGATACATGAGTCAAATTGTATTCTTGTAATCCAAAATGGTACCAAACGGAGTTTTAAAAGGAAAAAAAACACAAGGAATTCAACTAAATGTATGTTCATTTGCAAGATGTCATAAATTTACTGAAATTACACATATAAAGGAATCGTGTGATATATAGCAGAAAATCCCAGACACAGCCTTTTCATCCAGTTAAACACAACTGAAAACTCGACAGCCTCATTATCAGAAACCCCATTGGTATAGCCATAGAGGAAGAACCAATCAGTTACTCCAAGTGCTTGGACGAACTTGGAATCAACCACAATTCCTCTTTTGAGAAGGAAGAATTCCAGACCTTCCAACTGCACTGCTTCTACATCTTAAGGGCCTCCAGGTCTTAGAATTTTCTTTGTCACTATACCTTCCAGACACCTGTGCATTGCCATATGACAAGATGATGTACCTGACAGACCCCGAGTTTTCACATCCAACCAGCCACTGCCCTTTGGACCTCTGAGCTATTCCATCGAACTTGCCGCTGAATTCTAATATAGCTACATACTATTTGTATATATCTATGTGTATGTATAGACAGATATACATATGCATATGTGTTTACACAATCTTATGTATATAAGGTCATATGTGTATATATTCATATATGTGTGTATACATGCATGCATATGTGTACACATGCATGCACACACGCATATCTATATGTACACATTCCTATGTATGCAAATTCATATACGTGCAAATAATCATATATGTGAGTATGTAATTATATACATACCTATGTACATATGTACATACACATATGTTTGTACGTGTGTGTTCTCTAGAGTGTAAGTTTCTTGAGAGCAATTTCTATGCTGCATTTTATTTTCTCTCCCTAATGCTCAATCCTGTTCTTGACACATAATAAGCACTGAATAAATGTTTTCCTCTGAATTTAGTCATTGACTCATTCATTTATTTACTCATTGTCTCATTTATTAACTCTCCTCCGTTGCCTCATTGGAGTGAGATTTCCACTTGCCATATATTCTGTTTCAAGATTCTTTTTTTTTGTCCTAGTTTTTCTTTTTTCTTTTCTTTTTTTGTTAAATAAATTTATTTAACATTTAACGTTCATTTTCACAAGATTTTGGGTTCCAAAATTTTCTCCCCATTTGTCCCCTCCCCCCTCCCCAATACACTGGACATTCTAAATACCCATATCACCAATCTGCCCTCTCTTCTATCATTCCTCCCTTCCCTTACCCCATCTT
>JAQQSK010013929.1:0-11311 GCA_028658325.1 Potorous gilbertii
GACTTTCAAGCATTCTTGATGAAAAGACCAGAGCTGAAAAGAAAATACGATTTTCAAATACAAGAATGAAGAGAAGCATGAAATAGTAAACAGCAAAGAGAGGTCATAAGGGACTTACCAAGTTGAAATGTTTACATTCCTACATGGAAAGACAATATATGTAACTCTTGAAACTTTTCAGTATCTGGGTAGTTGGTGGGATTACACACACACACACACACACACACACACACACACACAGGCACAGGCACACACACAGAGACAGAGAGCACAGAGTGAATTGACTCGGAAGGGATCATATCTTAAAAAAATGAAGTTAAGTGGTGACAGAGAAATGTATTGGGAGGAGAGAGGGAGAAATGGAATGGCGCAAATTATCTCTCACAGAAGAGGCAGGCAGGAGACTATTTAGTGGAGGGCAAAATAGGGGAGCTGAGAGAAAAACATGAAGTTTACTCTCATCACATTTGACCAAGGAAGGTGTAAAATGCACACTAATTTTGGTATGAAAACCTATCTTACAATACAGGAAAGTGGGGGACATGGGGATAAGCAGGGTGGGGGAGATGGTGGAAGGGAGGACAATGGGAGGAGGGAGCAATTTGAAGTCAACACTCTTGGGGAGGGACAGGATCAAAAGAGAGAATAGAAGCAGTGGGGGGCAGGATAGGATGGAGGAAAATATAGTCAGTCTTACACAACACAACTATTATGGAAGTTATTTACAAAACTACACAGATATGGCCTATATTGAATACCGGGCCTTCTCAAGGGAATGGGTGGGGAGGGAGGAATGGGGAGAAGTTGGAACTCAAAGTTTAAGAAACAACCGTTGAGTATTGTTCTTGCTACTAGGAAATAAGAAATACAGGTAATAGGAAATAGAAAGTTATCTGGCCCTACAGGACAAAAGAGAAGATGGGGTAAGGGAAGGGAGGGATGATAGAAAAGAGGCCAGATTGGTGATAGGGGTAATTAGAATGCTCAGTGTTTTGGGGAGGGTGGAGGGGACAAATGGGGAGAAAATTTGGAACCCAAAATTTTGTGAAAATGAATGTATAAAGTTAAATAAATATATTTATTTTAATAAAAATAAATAAATAAATTTTTTAAAAAAGAGTTTTATCAGAAATACTGATATAAAGACCTTATCCCCCTTAAAACAATACCTTCCACAGATCATGGGTTCTTGAAATATATTCCAGTAATGACCAAACTCTCGCAGATCTGTACTAGATGATCAAGCTAGGAATATAAGCTTAGAGTTACGACCAAAAATACAGACAGACTTTTGTAAAGTGGCTGATCATAATGTAAAGAATCTTTGTCTTTTAACTTCAGCAGCTCATGGAACTACATACAAAGTCATAGGGAATTTATGATCTAGCTAAGTGGAGAGGGTACCAATTCTTCTTGGTTCTTTGGTGTTATTGAACTAGTGAGAAGTTGGTGATCATGGCATTGTTGATGCTAACAATGACAATGATTCAACAAAGATTTATCAAGTCCCATGGGGCACCGTTTCTTGGCCTCAAGGAACTTATATTCTTTTGAATGTCATAAGACTTCTACCCACATAAATGATTATAGATGATTACAATCATATCAAGAAGGAAGGACTGCTAGCAACTTAGGGAATGAGGTGATCAATTCAGGTCTTATGTAGAATATGGTGGCTGATCTGTGCTTTGAAAGATGTTAGAAATACTATAAGATAGAGGTAAAATTTTGTTCAGTTATGTGCTATTACCTCTGCAAAGGTGTGAGGTGATGACAGAATTACATATAATTTAGAACAATTCCATGAAGTTTGATTATAATAGGAAGTATGTAAATGAATGAATAGATGAAGTATTTATTAAACAATTTCTATTAAAAAAGCATTGTACTAAGTGCTAGGGAGATAACCATACACATCTATTTTTCTATACACATATATATGTCTGTGTACATACACATCTGTACATATATGTCTATGTATATATATGCATATAGTCAACATTCACACCTACATACATATATGCATGTGTGTATATATGTGTGTGTGCATATGTATATGTAGATGGCAGCCTCTCGTCTCAAGGAACTTACATATGAGTGGAGAAAACAGCAAATATGGAGGGTCTCAATAATGAGTCCGATGGAAAGATCCTAGGGTCCTGGGTCTTGGTCTGAAAATCAGGTGATAATATCTCATTTTAAATGGCAATTCCATTGATGAAATCATATCACTTCCTGATACTGAGTCATTTGACAGTGCCAATGACTTTGGTGGCAAGTTCTTTCTTTCTTGGGTATTCAAGACATGTGAGTGTAATACCTGCAGAGCAGCTGCCGCCAAACTGAATCTCCACAGTGATTGCTGCCTAGGAGGATAGCTGATGACACTAAGTTGGAATCAATAGTTTTTCAAAAATTTTTCTTGGGTTCAAGGTTCTGAGTTGTCTCCATCAAGGTCTGAGGGAAGAAGGAGGTCAAACTGGTAGTTAACATTGTTTGATCTGTCTTGTGCTTTGTGACTTCTGTTATCTCCCTCATGACACTTTGCTGCTTCAGTTAAACTAGATAGCCTGTTCTGCGAATGACAGGTGGTTGATATTTGGTGGGGTTGGCTAGCCTTTTCTCCATAGGGATTCCTTCCCTGGATCATAATTGTGAAGTCTGGACTAGAGACAAGGCTGGCCGTCTAGGAGACAGTGCCATTCTCAAGTGTCTTGTTTCTACCTAGTAGTGGTAGTTGGTAAGAGTTGGTAGGGGTGATGGTCCTCTTTAAAGATTTTTTCACTTAATGATGGTGATGCATGCTGGAGTGGAAGTATGTCTAGTGTTTGCTATTCCCATGGCTCTTGGAGTCAGGATCCAGTCAAGAGAAGATGGTTTGTGTAATATGTAAGTCATTTAACCTTTTTAGGCCATGCCTATCTATAAAAAGTGATATATCCATCTATAAAATGTGGTCCTTCAAATCGAAGATGTCATTCCTCAGGATTGTTCCCTGTATTCTCTATATCCAACGTTTATTCAAAAATCATATGATACCAGTCATGCTATACTGTTCACTTGGCTTTTGTACAGTACCCAAATTCACCTGGTAATTTCAATAATAAAATCAATTAAATTCAGCAAATAGTAAGTGTCTACTATGTACAAGGCCATTGTTTTAAAGACCAGGATACAAAGACAATAGGCAACGGGGAGTTAATAGTAATTTTAAGTAAGTGAAAATCATTGTCAGATCTAAGTTAGCTCTCTGTTTGGTATATGTATTTGAGAGGGAGAGACTGGAAACAGATCAAAAAAATTAATGGGTAATCTAGTTGACACTAAATGGTGGCCTGGATGTAGGTAGAACCTATATTACTGGGAAGAAAGGAAAAGACATGAGGTGATATGAAGGTAGAAACAGTAGAATTTGATAATTTAATAGAGGGAGAGTGAGGAAAATGGAAGAATGAGAGATAATTCTGAGGATGGAAATGCGAGTGCCAGGAATTATGATGGCATCTTCAGTAGAAACTAGGCAGCTTTTAGGGAGAACAGTTTTCCAAGGAAATGAATTATGTTTCAATTTGGACATATGGGATTTGGGAGGCCAGTGGAACATAGTAGGCAGGTAATGATGTGGAAAAGATCTCAGAAGAGAGACATAGATTGTATATATATAAGTTTATAATTGATTCATTTTTTTAGTGGATTTGGTAGTATAATTGAAGCCGTGAAATGTTCACAAACCTCTAGACAACTGGATTGCAGAAAAATATTGTAAAGAATGACTTCAATCCTATATGACCTTGAGGAATTCACCTCTCCTCTCTAGGATTCAATTTCTCCATTTGTAAAGTCATCCACGATTGTAAAATGAGGGATTTGAACCAGCTCATCTCTGCAGTCCATTTTGATTGAAAAATCCTCTGATCCCAAATCTTTGGGTTAACAAGGAATTGGTAACCACATGCAGGTTTTTCTTAGAGATCTCTTTTATTCCTGTTATGATGAAAGGTCTGGAAATTCTGTTGAGGATGGCAATTCCCATAAGATTGGAGTTCAATTTCATAGACTCAAGAGGTTAAAATAAGCTTTAGATGAACTTTGTGAAGGCTTACAAGAAGAAACCTAAACTCAGAGCCTGTCTCTCTTGTCAAAGAAATGATGAAAGGGAGGGGGAAAACACACAGAAAGAGAGCATGTGAGTTTAGCTCACAGAAAGTCTATTTCTGAAATAATTGAAAGAAAATGAAATAGAGAATTGAGGCAGGCATCACATCAGAGTGGTAATACACAGCTTCCAAAAGAGTCAAGTTTGTTTTCTGACCAAGGCAGGAAAACTTGAACTGCAATTGCAGTCAGCAAATTATTATGAAATTAAGTAGGAACACAGTGTCAGTGATGCATCTCACTGGATGAATGGGGAAATTCTACTTCTGGATGTTGTTGTGGGAGAAATACAGGGAAAACAGAAAAGAATTAACAGTCACATGTCTCAGGAATGGGAGGAAGACTTCATCTTCCTTTTTTCAGAGTTTTCAATAAAGTGCTCAATCTTATCCTTGGATAGTAGAAACAATGTCAGGCATCAAAGAGAAGATGAAAAATTATGTGTAAGATTAGCTTTGAACTCTGTCCTTGGCCTATTGGATGTAGTCTCTTATCCGATAGCATGCATCTGAGCCCACTGCTTGTGCTATCTTTGGGAAGTTCTTCAACTTTTCAGGGTTCCAGGTTCCTAATTATTAAAAGGAGTAATTTGGACCAAGTGATATCTGAATTTTTCTCCAGTTCTGAGCCCTTTTTCTGCTTTTCCTTACCCTTATGACATAGGAGTGAAGGAATAACGTGGTGCATATGGTATCATTTATACACTATGCCTTGAGAACTGTCAGAAAGTCTCTCTGACTGATTGGTACTATATCTGAAATCCCAGCATCTGAGTTTCAGACCCTTCACTTGGGCCTGGGATTCAGTCTAGACTCTTTCTACAAATTGGGTCCTGATTTCAAATAACTTCCCCCATTTCTGTGTGATCATAAGCAAATCTGTAAGTTCTCTGGATCCCTATTTTCTTTGTAAAATGAGGGATTGAACCACATGCTAAGATGGAATTATCTTCAATTGCCTTTTGTGTAAATTAGATTACTATCACTAGCATTCCCAATCATAGCTCCCATTTCTATAGTGTTGTATTTACAAATAAAGTCCGTTCATATCAACAATCCTGGTTTCAGACATATTCTTTGTTCCCTTTTTATCAATGAGCAAACTAAGTCTTTGAGATGTGGAGTGATTTGGTTATAATAAACAGTTGGTGGCAAAGCTTAGACTAAAGCCCTGATCCTCAGCATTCTATTCCTCCTTTTACTCAGTTTTTAAAACCATGTGTCTAGGGCTGACCTATCTTGATTGGTGAGTGAGCAAGGGAGTATAAACACACTCAGTCAACTCTACCTGGACTGCCCCAGAATAGATCATGCTGTGCATCCCATTCAGTGATCCTGCTTCTCCTCATGTGGAAAAACACTCTTTAGAAAAGGGGGTATCAAACACAGGACCCACTGGGCTGCATGTGGTCCACAATACTCCCGGGTGCTTGAGAATCAGATTAAAATATAATTGGGTCATATTTAGCAAAATAAATAAAAATGCAACAAAACATAGATAACACTAACATGATTTTCTAACTCACTAGTATGGACAATAGGGAACCTTATGCATGTTTTAGTGGTCCCTGTTTCTTTTTTAAGTTAGATAAACTGTGTCTAGGCAATGCTTCTTAGTTCTTAGTGGGGTTAATACTCAGTTTTAGAACTCCTGTTCTGTGACTGAAATGTCTTGATAAGAGAATGAATAAAAAAATACAAACTCAGGTAGACCATTATCTAGATTAGAGAATGATTTATTTTTCATTCAGCTACATACCTGTGCTATATTGCTCTCACCTGAATTAACTCTCTCTCTCTCAATTTTTTATTTCTTATTTAGGTAATGGTAATCAAAAAGCTCAACTGACCTAGCAATTAATTCGCCATCTCTCTAACATGCCAACATACCCTTCCTTGGGGGCTACTCTCCTCTTTATGAATACGCTACTGGAACACAAGTTGCCTGAGGTGAGGGAATGTCACATTTTTATATGCACATATTCAGCGCTGCTTATAATACCTGGCATTCAATAAGGGCATATTTTTTCCTTTCACTTATTTATCACATGAAAAATACACTTTTTAATATTCTCAATCAGTTGGTTGGTTGGTTGTTGTCCATTCTCAAAGAGTACCAAAATGGCATCACCATGATAAAGTAAAATTTCTGTGTGTCTGACTGTGGCTGATCAGACCATTCACGCTTGGAATGCTCTACCACAGTTTGGGCACAGATAGTCCATGTGAATATTTGGGATGGATACTCTAAATTTGCAAATCCTACATTTCCTTTGTGATGTCTCAATTCTGCTTTGCTCATAGAGCACAGCACCCTTTCTGACGCAGGCACACCATGCTTAGCAGTACTGTGCCAGTGCCTCCCATGTTGCACAGTCAGACCCAAAGTCATTGAGAGAGACCTTGAGAATATCCTTCTAGTGCTTCTTCTGCTCACCATGTGATCACCTGTCCCATGTGAATTCTCATAAAATAGTCTTTTTGGCAAGCATACATTTTGCATTAGAACAACATGGCCAATCAGAGTTGCATTCTCTGAAGCATAGTTTGAATGCTTGGCAGTTCAGCTCAAGGAAGGACTTCAGTATCTGGGACCTTATCCTGCCAGGTGATCCTCAGAATCTTCCTAAGACAATTCAAATGGAAGCAATTCAGTTTCCTGGCATGGTGCTGGTAGATTGTCCATGTTTCACAGGCAAACAACAATGAGGTCAGCACCACAGTTCTGTAGACTTTCAGTTTGGTAGTCAGGCTAATACCTCTTCCCTCCCCAACTTTTCTTCAGAGTCTCCCAAACACTGAGCTAGTTCTGGCAATGTGTGCATCAACCTCATTGTCAATGGGTACATCCCTGGAAAGTACACTACCAAGGTAAGTGAACTTATCTGCAGCATTCAAAACTTCTCCATTTGCTGTAACTGATGGTTCCATATATGGATGATGTGGTGGTGGCTGATGGTTTCTTGGTGTTAATCATTAGGCCAAAATTAGCACAGGGAGCAGAGAATTCATTCATACTGTGTTGCATCTCAACTTCAGAGGCTGCACTGAGTGCACAATTATCTGTAAACAGAAAATCATGCACCAAAACTCCTTCCACTTTGGTCTTGCCTTGTAGCCTTTTCAAATTGAATTTGAATTGAAATTATTGTACATCAATTTCATCATGGCATACTTGTTCATGTTCTGGATAGTGGACAATGCTCTCATGACTTCCCAGTTCCCAGTGGAATGAAACAGGACTGTGTGCTTGCTACCATGCATTTTGTAGCATGATGTTTTCAACCATGTTGTCAAATGTTTTCAATGAGGGAGGACAAACATGATATCAATGTTGACTACTGTACTGATGGTAAGTTCTTTTCAATCAATAAATATTTATTATTAAATGTCTATCGTGTTTCAGTACTGTGTTAAGTACTAGAGATACAAAAGAGGGTAAAAGATAGTCCCTGACCTCCAGGAGCTTACATATGCCATCAGAAATGCATGTAGTTTTATATTAAACTCTAAATTCTTGGTATTAAGCAATTTAAACCATATTCACTTCTTAGTACAACAATTTCATCTACCTGAAGTAGACCTCTTCAGATTGAGGATCACAGGATTTCCAGCTAGAAACATAGACTTATCCGTTAGACCTAGAAATTACCTCCTAAACCCTGTACTCCAAATTTAGAAACGAGGAGTCTGGAATCTATATGGTCTGAGTGACTTGCTCAGGGTCACAAAGGTAGGATTTATCAGAGGCAGATTTTGAAGGTAGATTCTCTGACCTAAGAGACTGTATTCTTTTAACTATAACAGACAATTTGAAAGATTGTTTCATCAAACTCTGTATCCAACCTTTTAATACAGAAGAGGAAACCCAGGTTTAGAGAATAGGAGTGATTTGCCTAAAGTCTCACAGGTAGCATGTGAGAATGCTAGTATGGAAATCAACATCCTTTGCCTTCAGACCCAAGACTTTCTCCAATATATTCTTGTGTTAGCAAGGATCTCTTGACTACTCAGAAGTCTAATGCTTAAATATTAATTCTTGCTTCCAAAAGTTATGTAGGCATTGAGTATGTCAAACACTGGAACAACATCACAGAAAGTAAAATTGACCATATCTTAATGGACCAAAAATGACTTATTTTTGATGAGGAAGTCATATAACATAAGTCTATCATATGTAGTCAAACTATTGATTAGTTAGGGGAAAGATCAAAATAAACCACAAATTAATAGACATGTTAATAATGAGAAAACAATCAAAAACATTTGAGAAATTTTCAATGTGACCGATTGAAATGAGTCAGTAGATGATGAGAGTAAATAGTGGAAATAAACAAAAGGAAAATTTTGATGTCAATTATCACTACTTCCTGCAAAAGTTTAAGGGATGTAAAATAATTAACACACTAAGGAGGTCAAAAGAACCCAGAAACTACGTTAGCTAGAAAATACTTGTCCTTCCAAGCAGAGAAAGATGTTATTGAGGGCATTACTGGATTAAAAAATAATGTCATGTGTTAAACACTACAGTGGAGGATGGTGGGGGAATAATGGCCCAAGTTAATTCTCTACTGCTCTATGAATGAAGAAAATGTTTTGGTTGGTGTGGGTAGGTATATCCTCACCAGCAGGTCTCTACACTAATAAAATTTCAGGTCCAGATCCCTCACTCCAAAAACTTTAAAAAAAATATAATACATTCAAAGGTAGTAATTTATAGCAATCTTGGCATAAGGCTCAAATGAACTCTATCTCACCAAGAACATTTATATATTGAAGTTAGGAGCAAAACAGATGTAGAATGGAATTTTTTTTCAAAATTGTAATCATCTAATTTCAAACTCATTGATAAAATAATGGCCATTTTTGGACTCTCAGTTCCCCATATGTCTTTCTTCTAATATTATCTTCAGTTTATCCTAAACGTCCATTGTTCATTTTTATGTTGTCTCTGCCATTAGACTATGATAACTTCATTGGGCTAACACTAAATTTGTTCATTAACTAAAGTAGCATTTCAAATCCAATTATATGATCTTGATCCAACATTGAAAAATTAAACATCTCTCCAATTCTTGAAGGATCCATTTATTTCTCTAAATAACATTTTGTAGTTGTATTGTTCTATAGTTCTTTGGGTTTTTTTTCTCTACCATCGAAATTTGTTGATGATACACAGAAAAGTTAGTTATTTTGTTGGTTTATCACATATCCTGCCACTTTAATTAAATTGTTAATTGCTTCAATTATTTTTAATTGAGTCCTAAAGGTACTCTAAGTAGATCATAACATCTGAAAAAAGTGATAATTTTCCTTCTTCTTTGACTATGCTTTTTCTTCCCTGAACAATTTATTTATCCCCCTTTTTCATAATACCTAGAATTTCTAAAACTATACATAGTATTAAGGGAATTTGAAGATCTTCTTTGCCCCTTAATAGGCCCTGCTTTGCGCTTTGACCCAGCACATGATCTGAGTGACATAAATCTGATGGAGGGAGGAGTTTATTGAATGGATGCAGCAGAAAGAGTGCAGCTGAAAGAAAGTGAGGGAGACTGGGAGTGAGTAGGCAGAGAGAGCACAGCAGCTAGCTTGAGTGAGGTGATAAAGGGAATGATTTTGCCTAAGGGATCTTGTTTGTAAGGAGGTCTCACTGAGGGAACACTTGAGGATGGCCATAATCCCTGCATTGATTGGGTTGGGTGTTGTCCTTTACTTTTGAAGAGGACCAAAATGTCATCACTATGCTAATGTGTATAGATTTCTTTGTTATTATAATGAATTTGACTTTCTATTTCTTGAATATAGGTTTTGGTTTCTTCTTTGAGGAAGAGTCTATATTTTGCTAATTTACCCTGGAAATAAGCATGCATATCCATAGTGGCTGCTGTGGGTATAGTATTGGTGTTACACTATAAGAAACAATAATGGTGAGAATGGGCATTTTTTACAAATTTTTTATTTAGTGGCCAAAATTTTTTGAAAAAAGGAAAATACATGGATGTCCAACAATTGAGGAACAGTTGAATTAGTTGTGGTATATGGGTATGCTAAAATGTTATTTTGTTTCAATAAATGAGGAAATAATTTCAAAAAGACATGGAAAGACATGAAATAATGCAGAGTAAAAGGGGGCAAATTAAAAAAATAGTGTACACTATGACATCAATATTATAAAAATGAACAATTTTTAGAATTCTTATAAACTAAGGAAGAATAAAATTGGAATAATCAGAGCAATTCATATAATGAAAATAACATTATAAAAACAGCTTCAAGGGGGCGAAGCCAAGATGGCGGAGTAGAAAGACTCACATATGCTAGCTCCGAATCCACAGCCCATAGATTTCCTGTAAAAAGAACTCCTGACAAATTCTGGAACAGTGGAAGCCACGCAGCAACACAGTAAAGGAGATTTCTGCTGCAGAGAGCCCTGAAAAACCGACTGCAAAGGTAGCCTGGACAGGGGCAGAGCCCTGCCCTGTGGAGCGCTTCCCCCACCCCTACCCCAGCCTCAGAGCTCTGCCCGGGCCACGCGGCACTGAGAGGAGCCAGCAGACGCAAGCAGGCTTCAGAGACCTGAATCTCCAGGCCAGTCACGAAGGTCCCTCCACCCACAGACTCACAGGTCAGTGAAAGAGACAGGCTGAGAGGGGAGTGGGGTATCTCTGGGACTCGGACCCCCTCGGGAGGTGGCGGCTGCGGCAGAGGCAGAGGCCTCTCAGGCAGGAGCTCCACCCCAGCTCCATTACAAAAGATCTCTGCATAAACCCCCTGAGGGAACTGAGCCTGAGAGGCAGCCCTGCCCCCACCTGAGAACCAGCAGATAAGCTCCCATGGAAGAATAGTCAGGCCTGACGCCAAAAGCCCTGAGGCTGGGGAGCAGCATTTGAATCTCAGACACCAAGCACTTGCTGGGAGGATATAGGCCAGGGGGTGAAGAGGACTCTCAGAAATCAAGTAACTGGCTGGGAAAATGCCCAGAAAAGGGAAAAAAACTAAGATCATAGATGGTTATTTCTTTGAGAAGATCATTCCTCCATTTGTCTCTGACGACGAAGAGGTCTGCTTGCCATCAGGTAGAGACATGGGAGTCAAGGCCTCTGTATCCCAAATATCTGAGATAGATACCCCATGGGCTTGGGCCATGGAGGAGC
>JAQQSK010013930.1:0-11310 GCA_028658325.1 Potorous gilbertii
CCCTCATTGTAATATTCATTCCCTCATTAATTGTTAAATTAAACTAGGTTGATTCCCAACCTAGAGAACATCTACTCTATATAAACTGTGAACCCACTGCCATGACTGTCTTAAGAGAGACAGTCAAATAACCATCCTTTTATTAAAATGCTGACATTATTAGTAAAATGATTAAGTTGCTCAGGAATTACATCTCTTGAACCTTTTTAGTCACCACATTATGCTAGGATAAATAGGAATCTTGAGACTTCCCTCATAATCAACTTGATTGACCAAAAATTGACAGATGCTGGCTCCCAGACCTCTGTTAGCTTGCCATTCCAACCTTCTGAAACTCACAAGAATATTCCTTCACCTAAAAACAATCACAAAGATTTAAATAACAGAGGCTACATATGAGACCTGGATAGGCAGGACCAATAGGCTTACACTCTTACTCCAACACAGCCAGGCAGAGGCTTTCTTTGGCTGGTTAATCCTTCTGAATGCATTTCAGTTCCATAACAACAGTCAATTAAGTTGATGTTTTTACTATATTATACACTGTTTTTACATGCTTCAAGGTACTCTGCACACAGCAGATGCCCATAAGAACTATTCTTGACCAACACTTCTCTACATCTCCTCTGTCTTCCTATATTTTTTTTAAAAATTTGTTTGTTTAAATGACTAATTTTGTCTTAACTGAAAATGTTGACTTTTCCACTTTATTTCACCAGGATGTCATTATGGCTGACCTCTGCTGGCTTCAGGGTCAAAAGATTATGTGTCTGAGATCACTCTTCCTAAAACTGAAGTCCTCTCCTAGCCCAGACATTCCTCCCAAAATGATTCTTTTTTCCTGTTCTAATTGGCCCCCTGGTGAACATTTAACATGGCTCCAAAAAGACCAAGATAACAAATACACGTTAAAACAATAGACATCTACATCTGACCCAGTTGATGGCTTAGTAGAAGTGTCAGACTCTTGCACTGACTAAAATGTAATTAAGAAATATTTAACAAAATAAATTAAAATATAATGCAACATAGATAATGTTGTTTTCTTTCTTATGTCAACATTATATGTTTCATTTTTAATCAAGTACTTCTTTGAAATCTAATAACATTCATCTTTGATAGAAATGAGATATTAGGCATGAAATAGGAATATTAAATATACAATATGCAGAAAGGCAATCAATGCTTTAGTCTAACAAGATAAACCAATGAAATGCCCTTCAAGAAATCTCTTTTTCTCCTTTTAAAAACATTCAATTCAAGTGATTTTTATTTTAACTTGTAAACATAAGTCAAAATGGACAGTGAGGTAATCTATGTACTGCATAGGAAAATTTACAATAGATAGGGCACAGTATTAAATACAAATAGAAATCAATGTTCACTTTGGTCTGTAGTATAGTTATAAGTGTCATCATAAAGCATCACATCCTAGTTAGACCCAAACTGGTGGTGATTGCCAATAACTGCTAAAAATGAAGTTCAAGAGGTAGCCCAACACGATTATTTTAAAGCTGGCAACTCTGAAATGTGTTAAGCAAATGTTGTGGTTTTCTAAATCAATATGTGGCAGCAGGGATCCATTTCTATCTTAGCTTTATAACACCAGTTTAGTATATTTTCCTACTCTCACATTAGGATCAACTCTAGATCTAGAAGAGACCACTTAGTTCAAACTCCTTTATAAATAAGAAAATTAGAGACCAGTGAGATCAAGTAATTTATCCAAAAACAGACATGTAGCATAGAACAGAGCCAGATACAAACCCAAGTCCTTTGATCCAAATCTACCCATACTTCTCTTGTACTGCAGTGTAGATAGGGACATATATTTACTGATGTGACATCCTGCCCCTCATTTTTGCTTTTGACTTACTTTTTGGAAAATGTTTTATGTTTATGAGTTAATAATATTATTGTGACTGCTTTGTGTGGTTGGAAGCATGTCATTGGGGATCTAGGACTTAAAATGATATAAAAGAAATCTATCCCTACACACCTTAGGACCCAAAGAGTTTGCACTGTAGGCTTCTGGCTATAACTATGAGCCACCTTCCCTCTACAATAATCAGAAACCTTTCAAAGTGAATATAGGTTGGCAAGAGCAAGTCAGCCTAAAGAGAGAAGGGGAATACAGGTAAATATGTGCTAGTAGCTATTTAACAACTGGGTCTCAGGAGAAAAAAAAGGGGGTGCAAGACACTTAAATTTGATCTGCATCATTAACATTTTTACATTGCTTTCTTAAGTCTAAACAAGCAGTAAAATAATAAATCAATCTCTGATTTGTAGATTTTGCTGGTCTCTGAGATATGTGTTTATACTTAAAATTGAACAATCAGGTCTCGTGGGCTAGTTTGAGCTGGCTTCAGCACACTTCTGGATGCAGATATCATATCAGGAGCCATAATCATACCACACTAGAATTCAGATTCACAGTTGGAAACATTTCATAAAGTCATATTCAACATCAGAAGAGTATTTCTCCCACTAGTCAGAGCACAGTCATAGCTGGGGAATGTCTCTCATGGTCCACTACACCTAGGTCATGCTTCACTTGACTTTTTAACCATCTTTCCACTTGCCACCTGCTCTCAGACTGAGTAGTAAGTGTCTGAGGCTGAATTTGAACTCAGTTCTTCCTCACTCCCAGTTCTAAGTAAAATGAAATGAATTGGATACAGTACTAGATCTGGAGTCAGGATGACTTGGGGTCAAATTAGCATTTTAATCTCCTCAATATTCCATCCTCCTTTCCAGTTCCAGAGCCATAATCAAATCAATACTTCCATTGTTACTGGAAAGGTTATGTAGATCTAATCCTCTATGGTTTCCCTCACCCATCTCTGTAACTGTCTAAGCTGCAGTAAGTCACCTTGACCAACACTTTCCTATTTGAGATGTCTCTCCCTATTTGACTATAAATGCTCTGAAATGAGCAATTGTTTTCCCTTTAGTTGTGGTATACCTATGGCTTAGCAAAGTTCTCGACATAGAGAAATCACCAAAGAATGCTCTTTCATTCATTCATTCAATAATGGCTGAGATGAAACAGACTAGCTCTAATCATTAAAATAGATTGTCCCCTGACAAGGACATTACAACAGAAAAGCCACTAGGTGGCAGCAACATTCGCAAGATACTTAGGCTTCTTCATCAAGATGGTGGAAATGACCTCAAGGACAGAATTTGGGGGTAAATTTAAAGGGTTGTTGAATTTGAGAGAAAACAAACTCAGAGAGACAACAATGAGCAACTCTGAACTGTTTTCTCAGACGAGTAACCTGTGCCCAGGGCACATTGTAAGCTCTTAAAAAATTAATTGGCTGATTAAGTAACCAGATTCCCAGCCAATCAAGGAAGGTCTTTAGAGCAGGACAGGACACAGAAGAAGCAGGAAAGGGAAACAGAGGAGGGGAGGGGAAGAGAACTGACTTCTGCCCCCTACTTCAATCCCTAGACTGGGCACTCATGGCCAGAGAGCTCCTTTACTCCCAGATGGATATTTCCTTGCTTTGATATAGCTGAGGGTGCATTGCCCCAAGCCAATTATGGGACCTGCGGAGCCTCCACCAAGTTTTTCAAAACTTAATAATTGCAATGAATGACATGAGAACTGCTCTGTTACCACTTCATATTTATAGACACAGTGCTTCACAATGCAACCTACAGCAGTGTTTCCCAAACCACTTTATCAGCAGAACATTTTGGAGCTTAAAATATATTGCTAGAACTCATAAATAGAGCCATAAATGTGAATTCTACCATCTGAAGCAAATTCAGCTGGGGAGTGGGAGGAAAAAAAAAATGAGACTCCTGGGACAGCCCCCAAGTTCAGCTGAGGGAAGCAGAGAACCAGAAAGGAATCTCCCAACTAAATCATGTCCTGACCTTCAAGTATTCTCTCTTGTCCCTTTATCCTCAGATGATTATTTTCTTTTCTTTCTGTTTCAGGTCCCCTTGCAGGTGTTTATTTGGTTTGGACGAGGCCCATACATGAAATCTTCCTCCTCTTCCTCCTCCTCCTGGGCTCAGAGCAGACATAATTCCTATGTAGAATGTTACCAACCCATGGTTTCTTTGTTGATGGAAGGCTAAGCTTTACACATGACTTCCTGGAGGGGCATGGGTTGGCCAGTACAAAGGCACAGAGATGGGAAATGGAGAGTAAGGAACAGAGAGAAGGTCAGGTTAGCTGGATGGCAGATTGAGGAAGGGGAAGTCACTGTGGCTTCTGCTACCACCACTGCCCTTAGGCTGGGTCCGGATTGCTCCTCTCTCACCCAGTTCTGACCTTCTAAGTTGTCTTTGGCGTTTGTGGGTTGAGAAGTCTGGAAAACACCACAGCTGCCAGTGATTCAGTCTCCTGTTCTGGCCCATCTGTGCCAGCGTGCCCCATGCTGGACTGTGCTCTTCTCCAAGCCTGGAGCAATAGAGCTCTCCTGTGTACCCTCTAGGTTTTCTTGGGTTAGAAGTTTGTTTCACTCCATCATTTTATGGGTTCTGTTGCTCTAGAATTTGTTTAGAGTGATTTCTTTACAGGAATTTGAGGGGTTTTGGGGAGAACTCAAGCAAGTCCCTACTTATACACCATCATCTTGACTCCACTCCCAAAAGTCACTTCTAATGAGGATAGAAAGATCCATTGGATCCATTGAAAGCTAAAGCAATAGGAGTCCACTAGAGTTGGCTGAGAGGAAGGTCACAAATTATAATTATATATCATTATGGCTGCCATGTGTAGGATAGATTGGAATGGTGGGAGATTTGGAGTAATGAATCTAATTGAAGACCATTACAATATTCTAAGAGAACAGTGATGATGAAATGAACTAAGGTAGCAGCTATGTGAATAGAGGAGTTGAATTTGAAAGATGTTGTGAAATATCTTTGTTCATTCCCAGGAGGATTCTCCTTTATTGGAAGCTATCCCCACAAGAACAACACAACATGTCCAGATGTATGTTGCCAAGACCAAGGACTTCTGTGCCTTCTACCCCACAACAGAGCAGAGGAGTATTAGTCTGGGATGACTTGAATGCCAGGCTATCTCACTGCCCCCTCTATACTGGCCTAGACATTTGCATTTATTTTATTTCCATTCTCCCCAGCTGGCCATACTGCATGGAATCCCCCTCTTCGTGTGATAGCTGTTATCCAAGAGGGTTGTGGGACTTAATGATTATATCAATTCAGGGAATGGACTCCCAACTGAGAAAAGTGGAAGAAGATAGATCATTTCATGTCCTACCTAGAGTCATTTGTGTCACTTCTTATGAGAATCTCCATAGAGTCACAAACTTCAGAGCCAAAGAATGGTTGAATGTTGGAGTTGGAAAGGGACCTTATAGAGCATCAAGTCTAACCATTTCATTTTACAGATGAAGAAAGTGATGTCCAGAAAAGTTATGATTTGTTCACTGAAATATTTTTCTGTTCCACTGGCTATTTAGTGTTCCATGCCTCCTCCCTGATCCTGTGACACCAAGGACAGCTCTTGATGGGCCAAGTCCTACAGTCATAGATGTCAGGGGTAGTAGTCTTGTATATAACTATAATTAGATTTCTAGTTAGAAGGCCTCCAAGGCCTTCTTTCCATACCCCCTTCATTTTTACACATGAGGAAATTGAGGACCAAGGAAGTGAATGATCGGCTCAAGATCACACAGATATTGTATATGAGGAAGAATTCTAACCCAGGTCCTCTGGTGACAACAACAACAAAATGCAAAGGTACACAATGAAGACTTGGGGCTGGAGAGAAAAGCAGGGAAATGGAAGGTCTTGGAGGCTAGAGACCTAGTGGAAAGCAAAGGGGAAAAGTAGAAAAGAGCCTTGAAATGTACGTTAAGGGACCTGGATTCTATACTTATATTTGCTTCTACCTAGCTGTGTGACCTTGGACATGTCTCTTAATATCTCTAGACCTCAATTTCCTAAGCTTAGAATCCTAATAATAATATTGCCCTACTTAATAGAATTACTGTGAGGATCAAGTGACCAAATGAGTCTCAAAGGGCTTTCAGAAATACAAAACTCTATTGCAGATATGCGCCATTTCCCTTTGGCAGTCTGGTGAATCTGTGGATCCCTAACCTCCCAGAATATTTTTAAATGCAATAAAAAAGAAACAAATGACATTGAAATACAGTTAACAATTAAAAAAAAAGACACAGACCACAGGTCAAGACCCTCTGCCTTAGATCAATGTTAGGTGAACTAAGGATAATTAAGCCAGGTCCATCCATGGAGGTCAAGCTCCTCTCCTTGGAAGATAGGGTTAGCACTTTTAGGTCTAGGCGTCCTAGGAATGGGAAGATCATGCAGGAGGTTTAAACCACAGGCAAAGTTCACTCAGGCAAGGTAGATGAGTTGATGAGATGCCACAGATAGTCACAACACACAAAGGAAGCAATAGTAAGATCTGGCAGAACCCCAACCCTTTGAGGGTAGGAGATGCTAAAATCTTACCATGTCCAGGGACTTTACATAACACTTAGTTCAGGAGTTCTTAATCTCGAGTCCTTGAATTTGTCTTTTAAAAAAAAATTTGATAACTGTATTTCAATGTAATTGGTTTTCTTTGTAATCCTAGGTATTTTATTTTATGTATTAAAAAAATTATTCTAAGGGACCCAAAGGTGTCACCAGATTGCCAAAGGCTAGAAAATATTAAAAAGGTTAAGAGACCCTGACTTTGTCCAATTCCCCTTTCATTATTGTTCAGTTATGCTGGCTAGGGCCTCCTCCCCATGTGTTCAAGAGGTTAAATGGTTTAATAGATAGAGTATTGGACTTGGAGTAAGGAAGACCTGAGTTCAAAACCAGCCTCAAACACTTACTAGCTGTGTAAGTTGTTTCAGTTTCCTCAGCTATAAAATAAAATTAATTATAGTACTTACCTCCCAAGGTTGTTGTAAGGCTAAAATGTGATACTATTTCTAAAGCACTTTACAAACCTTTAAGGGATATACATACATATATATGTATATATGTGTGTGTGTGTGTGTGTGTATGTATATATATATATATATAGATAGATAGATAGATAGATAGATATATATATATATATATATATATAAAAACTCTAGCCATTTTGCTGTGGTTATTCAGTCATGTCTGACTCTTTGTGACCCCATTTGGGGTTTTCTTGTCAAAGATACCAGAGCAGCTTGCCATTTCCTTCTCCAGCTCATTTTGCAGATGAGGAAACTGAAGCAAAGAGAGTCAAATGACTTGCCTAGGGTCATATAAGCTAGTAAGAGTCTGAGAAGGGATTCAAACTCAGGTCTTCCTGACTTCATGCCTAGCACTCTATCCATTGCACTACCTATCTCCTCTACAACAACCTTTTTTTTATAGGTGAGAAAATTATGGCCCATGCAGTCACCCAGTGAACTAAGAAACTAATTAGTTTCTAATTAACTAATTAGTGAACAAATTAATGAACTGTGGGAGCTGAGAGGAGAGCCCAGGAATCCTGACTCCCCATCTAGGGCATTTACAGGTATACCCCATTGTTAGTGAAGATGTAAAATGGAACAGATCATTTCTGATGCTACATTCCCTGAGATGTCAAAAAAGACATTCCCAGAAGCTTGCATATCAGCTGAGAGCCTCTCATCTCAACAGTGGCTTCTTTACCCTCTCCTTAACACCTGAACAATTGCCCTCAACTGGATCATCCAAGCAAGCTCTCCTAATGAAGAGTTCAATATAAGGTTAACTCCCTCCTCTCCATCAGTGCAGAATGGAATAGGAAACAAGTCGTTGTGAATCCACTGTGACAAAAAGAGCATTCTTTACAGAAGCACAAAATCTGTCAACTGGATCTTCTTGTTATAGTGTTAGTAGCTTTTTCCCTTTTTGTAGCCACCACTATTACTTAACCCTTAACTATCTGCAAAATATCTTCCAATCAAAGAATCCTAGAAACTTGGCGCTGGAAATAATTTAGAGATCATCTAGTCACACTTCCTGCTTAGAGTAGGAATCCCCTGTATGACCCAGAGTAAACTAGACAGTGCAGTGGATGAAATACTGGACCTAGAGTAAGGAAGCCCTGAGTTCAGATTTTGCCTCAGACACTGACTTTGTGACCCTTGGTAAGCCACCTACCTTCAGCTGCCTTGGTTTTCTCATTTGTAAAATAAAGATGATTATAGTACCTATTTCCTAGGATTAGTGGAATTTTTAATAATATTTCCCCCATTACATATAAAGATAATTTTTAACGTTCATTTTTTAAAATTTTGAGTTTCAAATTTTCCTCCCTTCCTTCCTCCTTTACCTCCCCCATCCTTGAAATGGTAAGCCACTTAATATAGCTAATATATGTGCAGTCATGTAAAGCACATTTTCATATTAGTCATGCAGTGAAAGAAGAAACAGACCAAGAAGAAAAAAAGCACAAAAATACATGAAGTGAAAAATAGCATGTTCCAATCTGTATTCAGATTCCATCAGTTCTTTCTCTGGATGTGGATAACATTTTTCACCATGAATCCTTTAAGATGGTCTTGTATTGCTTAAAATAGATAAGTCATTCACAGTTGACCATCATGTAACATTACTACTACTGTGTACACTGTTCTTTGTAGCATTATTGTGAGGGTAAAATGAGATAAGATTCCTAAAGTGCTTTGTGAGCCTTATATCTCCATCTAGCTATTATTATTTCAGTGAACGAGGTTTTAGGCTTAGAGTTGGAAAGATCTGAGTCTGAATCCTGTCTTAGACATTTATTAACTGTAGGACCCTGAGCAAGTCAATTCGTTTTCAGTTTCCTCATTTGTAAAATAAGAGGGTTGAATTTAATAGCCTCTGAAGTCCTTTCCAGTCCGAAACCTATGATCCTATGAACACTCTTTACACATGATCACCCAATAATTCTTCTATTTCCATGGCAGTTGGATGCTTTCCGGTTTTATTCAATTACAAGGACATTCAATATATTAATTATGTGTGTGATATTTCCAAAAATATTTGGTAGTTTGTTAACGCTGAATCCATTTTATAGCAGAGTAAATATGGGGAAATGAATAATAGTTTATGTGAGGGGAGACTTTCAAATGTTAGTGATCATAAATTTAGAGCTGGAAAGAACAATCCAATCCCTTCATTTTATAGATGAGGAAACTGAAGACTAGTGGGTAGAAGTGGCTTACCCAAGGTCACACATGCAAGATTTGAACTTATAGGTTGTGCTTCCAAAGCCAGTGAGTTTTCCATCAGACCACATTGCTCCTGGCCATAATGTAGAAGTCAAGAAAGCTAATGTACCCCAGGTGGATTAATAAAAGCATAGGATGCAGAACAAGGAAAGTGACCCTCTCCACTCTGTTCTGGTTATTACATCTAGTCCTAGGAATCATATTTTAAGAAAGACATTAGCCAGATCAGAGTTCAGGGATATAACTGCAATATCCAAAGATCAAATGCTTAGAACTTGAGGAGGCTTAAAAGCCATCTAGTCCAAATCCTTCATTTTACAGATAAGAAAATTGAGTCATAGAACATTTAGGTGACTTGAAGATCACACAGCAAGTTTCTGAGACAAGGTTTGAACCAAGGTCTTCTGGGCTCCACATCCCATGATCTATTCATTCAGCCAAGCTGCCTTTCACGATAAGTCCTTGCTGGGATTTCTATAAGGGGGATTCCTGAACAGAAGCCATCAAATTCAGTCACATCCTTTTATACACGAGAAAACATACCCATCAGAGATAAGGTAATTTGCTCAGAATCACACAGATAGTAAGTACCTGAGGTAGAATTTGAACATAGAAATTCCTGACTCTTAAGACCATCACCATTTACCCATAATACCATACTGCCTTTGGATGAAGGGTGATGTGGATGGTAGGAGAAATCTGAAAAACATACCCTACAAGGCCATCAGTTATAGAGTAAGGTCTAGAACCCAGGTCCTCTGACTCAGCCTAGATCTCTTTTCATCAGACATTACTAGAATTAAAATTCCCTCTAGGAACTTCAGGAGTATCTTGATGACATATTTGACCAAGTAGACATTTGCCTAAAATGAGTAATACAGTTATACAAATCTGAAGAACTTGTACTAAGTTGGAATAGCCCCTTGCTAAACTCACCTCTTTGCAAACTTATTCATACATGCCTCTAACCGAATGTGAGAAGACTGGTGACCCATTTGTTACCAGATTTATAGTGACCCACCCAACCTAGCAGGAACATTGTCTAAATGATGATGGTAGGCTAAGTTCTTAAGTTAAAATAGAGACCCAGAAACATTTAGAAGCTGTTTTTGCTTCTTAATTAAGATGAATAAGTAAGTGACTAAATAAGTGCATGGATGAAAAAACGTTTATGCTTCCTATGTACTGTACATGGCACTAAGCACTGGAGATACAAATAGGAAAACAAGATAATGCCTGATCTCAAGGATATTATGTTCCCATGAGAGATATACCACATATGGCAAATTTCAGCCATAAATTGAACAGAAAGGCCCTATCTAGTTTTAAGCATAAATTTCCCCTTCTTCCCAGATTTCCACTGATGAGCAACTATTCCCCTTCCACAGCAATTGTTTCCCTTTCCCTGATCTTTCCACTTTATCCCCAAAATTGGTAGAGTCCTAAAACACATAGATTTTTTTATTTTGGTTTTTATTATAAATTTAACAATGACCAAAAAATATAAATATTTCAAGATATAAATGAGAACAGAGGGAAAGTTTGTATAAAGAATTGTGAAGTGGTCCTTTACAGGTGTAACCCAAGTCCCAAAGGCTGTTGGTATGGGACTTCATCTTTACTGGTAGATAGCAATGGCTCTCATCAGTGTGAGAGATGGGGTGGAGCTGGCGAAAAGAGAGAAAAGAGATTTATTCTCTTACCAGAATTTTCAGGCTCCTCAAGTTTATGAGTGTCCTCGGGTCTCAAGTCTCTTTTGGCTTTACATTTACTTCAGCTGCCTTTGCTTCCAACTTTGAGAACAAAGATGGATGGTTCCAACTCCACTTCAGTTTACTGAAGAGAGCAAGGACTCTGGGAAGAAACTAATATGAGAGGAGCTAGAAGTCTCTGTTATGTCCCTATCCCCAGTTTGCTACGCTAGAGATTTCATTTCCCTTGGGTAAGACTAGAACTCTCTTGTTTGAGCTGCTACTTCTTCCAATGGGAGAGCTCCTTCTCTCTGTGTTATCTGGAATATATTCTCCAACATATACCTCCACTGATTCTGTTTTGCTAACGACTCAGGTTTCTTTACTACTTACATAATAAATAGTACTTGGTAGGAAGGAAGGCAAGCCTTATATGTAAAACTTGG
>JAQQSK010013931.1:0-11310 GCA_028658325.1 Potorous gilbertii
AAATTAGAATGAAACAGATGGAGGCTAATGACTTTCTGAGCAACCAAGAAATCACAAAACAAAACCAAAAGAATGACAAAATGGAAGAGAATGTGAAATATCTCATGGGAAATACAACTGACATGGAAAATAGATCCAGGAGAGACAATTTAAAAATTATGGGACTACCTGAAAACCATGATCAAAAAAAGAGCCTAGACTTCATCCTTCATGAAATTATCAAGGAAAACTGCCCTGATATTCTAGAACCAGAGAGCAAAATAAGTGTTCAGGGAATCCACTGATCACTGCCTGAAAGAGATCCAAAAAGAGAAACTCTTAGGAACATTGTGGCCAAATTCCAGAGTTCCCAGGTCAAGGAAAACAGCTATTGCAAACAGCTAGAAAGAAACAATTCCAGTATTGTGGAAATACAATCAGGATAACACAAGATCTAGCAGCTTCTACATTAAGGGATCAAGGGGCATGTAATAGGATATTCCAGAAGTCAAAGGAACTAGGTCTAAAACCAAGAATCACCTACCCAGCAAAACTGAGTATAATACTTAAGAGGAAAATATGGTCTTTCAATGAAACTGAGGACTTTCAAGCGTTCTTGATGAAAAGACCAGAGCTGAAAGGAAAATTTGACTTTCAAACACAAGAATGAGAAGAAGCATGAAAAAGTAAACAGCAAAGAAAAGTCCTAAGGGATTTGCCAAAGTTAAACTGCTTACATCCCTATATGGAAGACAATATTTGTAACTCCTGTATTTTTTCAGTGTCTGGGTAATTGGTGGGACTACACACAAACATACACACACATATGCACACACACATGTACGTGTGTGCATGCACACACACATACACACATGCATGCGCACACAGAGACAGAGAGCACAGAGTGAATTGAATAGGATGGGATCATATCTTAAAAGAAGTCAAGGTAAATGGTGAGAGAGAAATGTAGTGGGAGGAGAGAGGGTGAAATGGAATGGAGTAAATTATCTCTCATAGAAGAGGCAAGCAGGAGGCTTCTTAGTGGAGGGAAAAAGAGGAGAGCTGAGAAAAAAAACATAAAGTTTACTCTCATCACATTTGACTTAAGGAAGGAATAAACTGCACACTCATTTTAGTATGAAAACCTGTCTTATGGGGAATAGAAAGTTATCTGGCCCTACAGGACAAAAGAGAAGATGGGGCCAAGAGAAGGGAGGGTGATAGAAGAGAGGGAGATTGGTGATAGGGGAAATTAGAATACTCAGTGTACTGGGGTGGGTGAGGGGACAAATGGGAAGAAAATTTTGGAAGCCAAAATCTTGTCAAAATGAATGCAAAAAGTTAAATAAATAAATTTATATTAAAAAAAGCATCTTTCCAGGATATATCTGTTTGCCTTTGGGTACATCACTTAACCTAAAATACACTTTCTTCAATTGTAAAATTAATCATTTGGACTATATAGATGACATCTGATTTTCTTTCCGGGGCTAGATATCTGAGCACATGATTTTGTGGCCCAAGTAAGACTCTGGTGTGGAATGTATACACATCCTATTTCTTAAGACCTTTCCTAGCATGGATATCTTATAATCTCTGTGCCAAGACCTGTGACAGTTCACATTTTCTGTACTTCAAGATCTAAACTCCTTTTCCTGGTAAAGAACTAGAAACACAGGGAAACTTCAATGTTACTAGGAGAGCACTATGGTGAAAATGAATTTTAAAACTTAGGTCAATTTCTGCCCCAAAGGAAACAGAACTCATAGTGGTATGGACAACTACCTAGTGTTTCTCTCTAACAAGGGGCTCAGGGAATTGGAGCCCTGGGTCCAGGAATGCCCCGTACACTACATACAATGAATGGCATGCAGCATTTTTCCTATAGAAGAAAATAGACTCCAACTCCCTTGGACATCACCCCTCATTCAAAGCTTCAAGACCTCTTGCTCCTAGCAGAACCCATAGTTTGAACTAGATTCCTCTTTGGAACTTTTCTCTCAGCAGGGAACCAGGGAAGCAATAGTTTGGTCCTTCAAGAACAGAAGAGAAGACCCAGGCCACACAACCAAGGAATTGCATAAGCAGAGGCCACTTTTGGTTCATATGAAGGTCAGTTTCACACAAGGTAATGTTGGGAATGTGGGTCAAAGAATTACTAAAACATTGCTAACCGGGATTTGAGAAGGTAGAATGTCAGCATATTAGAACAAGAAGGCCTGATAGAAAGTAGAATATTGGATTTCAAAGACAGAAATGGCTTAAATTATGAATAGAGCTAGAGGAGTTTTTAAATAATATTTTATATATATATTATGTATATATTTATATCTATTATATTTTTTGTGGTATTCAAGTTTAAAAGTAATGGAGAAAATGGAATATCCCCTGCATTGGACAGAAAATAGACTGCTTGTTAGTCTCCCTGTCTAAAGTCTCTGCTAACTCCAGTTCAACCTCCGTTCAGCTATCAAAGTTATCTTCCTCAGGTCTGACCATATCACTCCTCTGTTGGAATGAATCTCAGTTGGCTTTGAGATGAGATGTAAAACCTTCTGCCTGACATTTAAAACCATTCATTATTTGAATCTTTTCCAGTTTTCACAGCTTCTTTCATCTTACACCTCTGTAGGTGTTCTGAAATCTAGTGACATTGACCTCCTTGTTTTTCCTCACAGAAAAACCTCTCTGAATATAAGCATTTTCACTGCCTGGTCCCCAGTCTTAGAACTCTCTCCAATCTTGTCTCCACCTTCCAATTTCCATGGCTCCCTTCAATGCACAGCCAAAGTCCATTCTCCTAGAAGATGCTTTTCCAGTCCTACTTAAACCAACTGCTTTTCCACTGAGATTCCCCAAAATTGTTCCTGTATATATATCCAGTTTGTACATTGTTGTCTGCATGCTGTTTCCCTCATGAAAGTGGAAACTCCCTGAGAGTAGAAACTGTTCTTTGCCTTTTTATGCCCAGTGCATAACACAGAGTCTGCCACATAGCAATGAATGCTCACTGACTGACTGCCTAACTGAAGAGTTTTTTTGAGTATAAAATATTCAAACTGGGAGGAACTTCAAAATGTAGGACATATAATAATAGAGTTCAAGATGACTCTCACACATAGTTCATAGAATATTAATGTTGAAAGGAACTTCAGAACTTAGAAAAGAAAATGTTAGATTGAGTATTAAAGGAAACCTTTTTTCAGAAACCAAATTTAGAAGTGAGAGGGAGCTCAGTCAATCTCTCAGTCAATATTTATTAAACATCTCTTTGTGACAGGTGATATACATACTGCTTGGTACCCACAACAAAAGGGCAATAGTCCCCACCCTCAAAGAGCCTTCATTATAACTGGGGAGATGGCATGGACATATGCAAGCATTTACAGAGTAAATCAAAGTAAATGAGAAGTGGTTTGGGGGAGGAAAGAGACAACAAGCTTAGTTGGCTTCTAAACATAACAGGAGAGGTTTCACATAAGAAATGGTCAGGATGAATTTGAAAGGAAATTGGGAATTCCAATAGGCAGAGGTAAGAAAACAGAATATTCATGGCCTGGAGCACAGACAGGGGTGCAAAGGCACAGTGGTGGGACTTCTTGCATAGTCATGTACGAAAAAGAAACAGATAGGTTAGGCAATATGGCAATTAAAAGGGTTTTACTCTCTGAATTACCTTTCTACAAGAATTTGTTACATTCTAAAATGTAATATTCAACCTATTCATCTCTCCATTCACAAAAGAGGAAAGAAGAATATCACAAAAGGAAAGAGACTGTGCTGTATTGTTATCACCATGAACATGTGTCTGGAAATCTAGCCATATGGATTCTAGACTTGGTTTAATTGCCCAAAACTCAGAACCCATGGCTTGGGCTATTTAACTATTTGAAATATATCTGAAAGTAGAGGCTCAGGGAAGGCAAGATCTTGGTCCTTCAAGTACAGAAGGGAAGATCCAGGGCCATGAACCAAGTAAGTGAATACATGGAGGGCACTTTCTAGTCATTTGAAGTTCAAAAAAATGTCACAAAAAATGTTAATGCACTTCAATTAATCTCAAAAACTTATTCTTAAAAAGAATATGAGAATGCATAAAGACAGAACTGGATTGATTTTTGGCACTTAGAACATAGAATTTCAGAGACAGAAAGGCTTAATGTATGAGTAGGGCTAGAGAAGACTTTTGAATACGAAATGTTCAGGCTCAGAAGGAGCTTAGAACCACTTTATCTCCCACAGGCATGGGCACAGACATGGAACTTAACAGTTCTTTAATTTAGTTGCATCATTTGTAAGATGAGTCAATGGGTTGTGATACTAGGTTTTTTTGAAAAATCAAGGTATTCAGAACTGCAAGATACCTTGAAGAAAAAAAGTCAGAGACAGAAAGTCCTTGATGATATAGAATGTAATTGCCAAGAGAGGTTTTTAATATTCCCACCCCTACTCTCAAAAATAATATCAGAATAAAAGGTAATTGGAAAATATTTCTTAAAAGTAAATGAAAACCCTGTAAAACACAACATTTCATTTTGAAAGTAAGTCATTATATAGCATAGGGGAATTGTTGTGTGTGAATCAGTGGACACATTTCATTTTGAGTTAACATCACCACTTTAGAATAGAATACCTAACTGATGCTGAAAGAGCCCTTATAACATGGAAACACTGGATGGTAGAGCTGAAAATAATTTGAGACCAAAAAGTATAGAATATTGAAGCTGTAATATCAGAGCTGGATGGTGCCTTATGCAATAGACTATTAGGCATGGAGATGACATAAAGACCAACTTTTGATAATTCAGCTACCAGGAGGAAAAGCTGATCCAAGTGATAGAATCTTTTAGTGGAATATCTGGGGCTCCAATGTAGATCTCTTGAGATCCATTCCAATATTCTCTCTCCTTCACAATGATGATTCTGTTCCTAAAATCTGAAACTTTAGAAAAGAATACATTTTCCAGACAGGGATCACCTGTCTTACCTCACTCCCCAAAACATCCTTAGTAATCATCATAATTAAATTCCATATGTCTATTGACTTGCAGAAATCATGAAGAACTTACTCCTCTCCAACTCAATGAAAAAGGTTACAGTGTGCATGGTCTAGTGAACAGAGCTCTGGGCTTGGAACTGGAAAGACAGGGTCAATTCCTACAAAAGTCACATATTTAGCTCACCTGTATTTTAGGAAAGCTTTTGCAATGTCTTTCTGTGGATAGAAAGGAGAGATATGGGCTGGATATGAGTAAAAAGAAAGAATCTTCCTTCATATATTGTGGGTGCCCTATCTCTGAAAGTTTTTAAGTGCAGGTAACCTCATCATTTGTGAGAACATTCGAGAGGGTATTTCTATTCAAGCATGGGTGAATTGTATGGTTGAGCTTATGATACCATTTTAACCAAGATTTTAAGGAATTCAAGAAAACTGGAAGTGAAGATGAGGAGGCAGAGAATGGCATGTAGGACAATCAGTGAAAATGCCCTGAATTAGAGGATGAAGGATCTGTAAGGAACAGCAAAGGGATCAAAGTCATTGGATCACAAAATAGAGAGAATAAGGCAGTAAGGTATAACAGAAAGGGAAGGGTAGGAGGGGACTAGGTTTATGAAGAGCTTTGAAAATCAAATAGAGGATTTTATATTTGATCTCGGAAATAATAGGAAGTCATTTGAGTTTTTAATAAAGAAGTGTCATGGTCAATCTGGCACTTTAAGAATTTAAATTTGTTGACTGAGAGGACTGGAATGAGGAGAGACTTATGGCAGGAAGACCAATCAGCTGTCTAGTACAACAACCCAGGTATGGACTGAGGTGGGCCTGAACCAGCATGAGGGCAGCATCACAGGGAAGAAGGAGATACATAAGAGAAACATCACAAAGTTAAAATTGATAGGACTTGGAAAAAGATTTATATGGGCTGGGGTGGGGTGAGAGAGAGTACGAAATGGTGACTGGGAGCATGGTAGTACCTGCAACAATAATCAAGAAGTCTAGAAGAAAAGGATGTTTAGGCAGAGGGAAGAAAACAATGAATTCCGTATTGGACATGTTGAGTTTTAAATATCTGTTCTCTGATACTTGCACCTGTGTGACCCTGGGCAAATCCCTTAAACTGGTTTGTCCCAGTTTCTTCATCTGTAAAATGAACTGGAGAAGGAAATGGCAAAGCATATCAGTATCTCTGTCAAGAAAACCTCAAACAGTATCAGGAAGAGTTGCACCCAGTTAATTCCAATACTATGTAGGTCATTTGGGAAAAGTTGGGAAAGAGTTCTCCCAAATTCTTTTTATGATATAAATATAGTTTTGATACCTAAATCAGGAAGAGTTAAAACAGAGAAAGAACATTGCAGATCAATTTTTTTAATGAATATAGATGCAGAAATTTTTAATAAGATTTTAGCAAAAAGAATACAGCAACTTATCATGAGAATACAACATAATCAGGTAGGATTTATACCAGGAATGCAGGACTGGTTCAATATTAGGAAAACTATTTATATGATTGATCATATCAACTATAAAACTAACAGAAACCACATGATTATCTCAATAGATGCAGGAAAACTTTTGACAAAATACAACTCTCATTCCTACTGACAATACTGGAGAACATAGGAATCAATGGAACTTTCCATAAAATAATAAGCAGTATCTGCCTAAAACCTTCAAAAAGCATTATATGCAATGGGTGTAAGCTGAATGCATTTCCAATAAGATAGGGGGTGAAACAAGGATGTCTATTATCACCACTATTATTCAATATGGTACTAGAAATGTTAGCTATAACAATAAGAGAAGAAAAAGAAATTGAAGAAATAAAAATAGGCAAAGAAGAAACTAAGTTATCACTCTTTGCAGATGATATAATGGTAGAATTAGAGAATCTCACAGAATAAAGTAAAAAACTACTTGAAATAACAAAGAACTTAGCAAAGTTGCAGCATACAAAATAAACCCATAGAAATCTTCTGTATTTCTATATATTACTAACAAAGCCCAATAGCAAGAGATAGAAAGAGAAATCCCATTTAAAACCATAGTAGACACTACAAAATATTTGGGAGTTTGCCTGTCAAAACAAACCCAGAGACTATATGAACACAATTACACAACACTTTTCATACAAATAAAGTCAGTTCTAAATAACTGGAAAAACATCAGCTGCTCGTGAGTGAGTCAAACCAATATAATAAAAATGACAATTCTATCTTAATTTACTTATTCAGTGCCATATCAATCAAACTATCAAATAATTGCTTTTTATAGCTAGAAATAATAATATCAAAATTCATCTGAAAGAAAAAAAGATCCAGAATATAAAGAGAAATCATGAAAAAAATGTTAGGGGAGGTGGCCTAGCTCTACTAGATCTCAAATTGTATTACAGAGCAGAAATTATCAAAACCACTTGGTCCTGGCTAAGAAAGAGAAGGGTAGACCAGTGGAATAGGTTAGGTGCTTAAGACACAGTAGTCAATGAATATAGCAGGACAGCGTTTGATAAACTCAAGGTCCCCAGCTACTGGGATAAGAACTCATTGTTCAACCAAAAATAAAGGGAAAACTGGATAGCAGTGAGGCAGAAACTAGGCATAGACCAATGCCTGACACTGTACAGAAGAATAAATTCCAAGTGGGTCCATGATTTAGGTATAAAGATTGCTACTATAAACAAATTAGGGGAGCAAGGAATAGTGTAGTTGACATATTTATGGAGAATGGAGAAATTTATAATCAAACAGGAGACAGAGACCACTATGAAGTGCAAAATGGATAATTTTCATACACCAAATTGAAAATCTTTTGCATAAACAAACCCAGTGTAACTAAGATTAGGAGGCAAGCAGACAACTGGGAAAGAATTTTTGCAACTAGTCTGTGATAAAGGCATTATTTCTAAAATATATAGAGAGTTAAGTCAAATGTACAAAAATACAAGTCATTCCCCAAATGAAATATGGTCAAAAGATATGAACAGGCAGTTTTCAGAGGAAGAAATCAAAGTTATCTATAGTCATATGAAAAAATATTCTAAATCACTATTGATTAGAGAGATGCAAATCAAAACAACTCTGAGATACCACATCACACCTATCAGATTGACTAACACGACAAAACAGGATGATGATAAATGGTGGAGAAGATGTGGGAGAACTGGAATACTAATTCTTTGTTAGTGTAGCTGTAAGCTGATCCACCATTCTGGAGAGCACTGTGGAGCTATCCCCAAAGGGCTACAAAAATGTTCGTACTCTTTGACTTAGCAATACTGCTTCTAGGACTGCATCCTCAAGAGATCATAAAAATGGGAAAGGGTCCCACATGTACCAAAATATTTATAGCAGCTCTCTTTGTGGTGGCCAAAAGATGGAAATCAAGGAAATGTCCATCAATTCGGGAATGGTTGAAAAAATTGTGGCATATGAATGTAATGAAATACTCTTGTTACAAGAAATGATGAAGAGGAAGTCTTCAGAGAAGCCTGGAAAAACTTATATTACCTGTTTCTGATCAAAAGGATAAAAATCAGGAGAAATTTGTACACACCAACAACCACAGTGTGTGAAACATTTTTTCTGGTGGATTTAATACTCCAATGCAATGAAAAAACTTAAAATATTTCCAAAGGAGTCTTAAGGCAAAATGTCATCCACTTCCAGAGAACGAACTATGGAACTGGATTGCAGAAAGAAGCCGAATATTTTCTCTTGTGTTATGTTTTGTTTTGGTTTTTCTCATGGTTTCTACCATTCATTTTGCAACATGACCTTTGAGAAAATGTTTTTAATAAGAATGTACATGTAGAACCCATATAAGATTGTATGTCATCTACGTGACAAAGGGGTGAGGAAGTGGGGGAGAGGGGGAGAAAATCGAACACTTATAGAAATGATTGTAGAAAACTGAAAAGTACTTCTTTTCAAAAGTAGGAAAACGGTAGGAAATTAGAGATCAAGAGAGAGGTTGAGGTTGAATGAGAGGATTTGAGAATTATCCACATAGCAATGATAACTGAATCCATCTTGTTCCTCCCATGTGTTTACTAGCTTACTCCCATAAGTATATTGTCTATGTATCTAGTGCTATTTGACCAACCATGTCTTTATGTCTTTTGTCCTTTTGTATGAGATATATCAAAACAAAGTCATTGTAGCCATGGGTCTCTCCCCACTAAATCTCAATGATGTAGTTTGAGATGTGCATCCTATTACAAGGATTCATCTTGCTACTCACCTACACTTTATGCATTTTTATAGACCTCTGAAGTCATGGTCTTGGCCTGACTACAGGCTCCCTTTTAGGTTATTTTCCCCTGTGAATAATTGGTTCTCTACTTCTCTTAAGCTACCTGGCCTATATTTCTTACAAACTCTGAGAGTATCTCAAATGCTAACAAGAAAATGGAAAACAATTCAAACAGCATCTACAAGATCTTTACTGGAAAGCAGTAATCACTTCCCAGGTATAATATGCATGTGTGTACACTTCTCTGTATGTATTCAAGTCCTCTGCTTCCTCACTTCAATAGTATTCTCTATGCATACATCTTCAAACCGCTTAATAGCATCCTACACCATTAACATTTTCATAAGGTTGAAATACCTCAACCCAACTTTTAGTCTTAAAAATTGAATCCTGTTGCCAAAATTGCAGAATTCCAAGGATCTCTGTACCAAAAATGTATGTACCATCTATTAATCAGATGTTGGCACACTATTTCTGTCAGTAGTTCTGCTTATTCCCAAGGCAAAATTTCTACTTTCAAAGGAAAGAAGTACATGAATAACTATTAAGACTGCAGTTAGTTTTATAGTCTGAAAATACATAGGTCTCTCATAATGCAGAAACAGTTGAGTGCACATGGAACTTGTTGCTCTCTCATATATTTAAAAATTTTATAACTCTATTTAAAATGTTATCATGACATCAGATGCTCCACAAAGGACATGGAGCAACTTTTCTGTGCCTCATACCAACAGCTCGTATTGTCTTCAGACCCAAATCTTCTCATCCAATACAAAGGATTGCAGGGTAACATGGCTCTATGCAGAAATTACTATCAAGAAACCAAGTAAATGATACTATCCTTGTAAAAATAAAATTTTGAAATTAAAATGATAGAGATGATTGACTGAACCTTAAATTCCTCTGGGTACTACAACATAATAAGGATCTGCCATCTCATGTATATAACACTCCCTCCATTAATATAGATTATAATTCCTCTATAACTTCATATGAGTGGTGCTGTAATTAGAAAACCTCATCCTGTGCACATTCTAGTGGGGAAATGCTCTCAATTCAAATTGACTGGTCCTTAGGCATTAAAGACACATTCCACGACCACTAGAGTCATTTTGCACCCCACTTTTCCAGACTGAACCCTGAATTTGGATAAATAAAAATTAGCCAAATCAACCAATTATAAACCTGTTCTGATGGCTCTTGCATTTTCTAATTTAGAATCTAAAGTAACTGTTTTGTAGAATGTTGAACTGATTGTGACATCTCTATGGTCAGTGAGCTCCATTATTTCTTCCAATGACTTCTCTGTACTTCCAAATGCAGTTTTTTAACTCCTGAACTATGCAAATAGCATTCTGATACAGCATAGAACCACCTGTCAGTATGCATGGTACTAAATTTTCTTCTACTGCTCCCTAATTGTGTTATTCCTGGTCTTTAACTTTTTCTAAATAAAAATTAATGGAAAATTATTAAGAAAGTACTTCATAGAGCAAGACAAAATAATAACGAACTTCCAGGATCAATAGTCATGGATGTACTTTGTTTTCAGGTATTTTCCACCTCAAAGGATGGTGTTAAGAATTTGGGTTGTTTTTTGTTTGTTAGTTTTATATTACTGCGGCCATTTCCATCCTTATGGTTGATTTTCAATATCAAAATCTTTAAGACAAAGAACATGAACAGTTTAATCAAATACCTTGAACAATTCTAAAGAGTATAACCATTCCTATTTTCCCACAGAACCTCAAGCACTGACCGTTATTAACTTTTGTCATCTTTGCCAAATTTCTGACAGTGTAGCAAAAACTAAGAATTCTTTTCCTTCACATTCTTTTAATATCAGTGATATGGAGTAGGATTTCATATAGTTGTTTATATTTTGATCTTTTCTTTTTGTACTTTTTTCTTTATAAATAAATTTATTTATTTAACTTTTTACATTTATTTTCACAAGATTTTGGGTTCCAAAATTTTCTCCCCATTTATCCCCTCCCCCCACCCCAATACACTGAACATTCTAATTACCCATATCACCAATTTGTCCTCTCTTCTTTCATCCCTCCCTTCCCTTA
>JAQQSK010013932.1:0-11310 GCA_028658325.1 Potorous gilbertii
GAAATACAATTAATCTCTTCCTTTATCCTATGTTTTCAAAATTTTATTAGGTTGGTTTGTTTATTACAGCCTTGATGAAGTAGGATATCATGGCGTGGGTGAATAGGAAGAAATACTGTGCTATTGTGGCTAGAGAGGCCTGGCCCTTGAGTCAGATGATTTGAGTTCATGTCTTGCTGTAACACACACTAGTTATATGACAACCAATAAATCAGAAGCTTTCATTCCCCCAGGCAACTCTCTAAGACTACAGGCTGCTGATCTACGTGGTTGAGGAAATGGTAGGGCTAGTCAGTCTTCTCTCTGATACTTGCACTCCCACCCCAACCCACCTCACACAGTTAGATATGACAGACTTTGGAGAAAACTGAATGAGAATAGAAGTATACCTTCTTCTGTACAAGCTATACATGAGATCGACCAGGTATTAAGGCATAAAAACCACACAACCCAATAAAGAAAAGCAGAAATATTAAATGCATCCTTTTTAGACTGCAATAAAATAAAATTTCATTTAATAAAGGACCATGGACACATATATTAAAAGTTAATCAGAAAACAAATAAGCTAATCCTAAAGAATGAATAGGTGAAAGAAAAATTATAGAAACAATAAGTTATTGCATTAAAGACAATGACAATAATGAGAGACAACATTCCAAAATATGTGGAATGCAGCCTAAACCATTCTTAGGGGAGATTTTATATCTTTTAATGTGTATATCAATAAAGGAGAGAATGAGCAGATTAATGAAATGAGTAAGCAACTAAAACAACTAGAAAAAATAACAAATGAAAAATCCCCAGTTAGACACTAAATTGGAAATCCTGAAAATCAAAGGATAGCTTAATAAAAGTGAAACTAAAAATGCCATTGAACAAATAAATATAACCAGGAGCTGGTTTATGGGGGAAAACCCAATAAAATAGTTGAACCATTGGTTAATCTGATTAAAAAATGAAAAGAATGAGTGTACCACCAATGAAGATGGAATAAAGCAATTGTTAGGAGTTATTGTGCCCCAATATATCCCAGTAAAACCAATCATCCAAGTGAAATGGATCAGTATTTAAAAAAAAATATGTTGCCTTGATTAACAGAGCAGGTAATAGAATATTTAAAAAAAACTTTGTGTTAGAGAAAGAAAATGAAACAAGCCGTCAATAACTTCCTAAGAAAAAGTTGTATGGGACTAGATGAATTCACAAATAAATTCTACTAAACATCTAAAGAACAATTAATTCCAATACTACATAAACTATTTGGGAAAATAGGCAAAGGCATCTTTACCAAATATCTTTTATGACACAAATGTGGTCTTAATACCTAAACCAGGGAGAGCAAAAATATAGAAAGAAAACTATTGCCCAATTTCCTTAATGAATCCCAATGCAAAAAAATTAAATAAAATACCAGCAAAGCAATTACAAAAATATATCACAAAGATCATATACTATAACTAGGTGGGATTTATACCAGGAATACAGGGCTGATTCAATATTTGAATAACTATAGCATGTCTGACAATAAAAATCATATGTTTATATCCATAGATGAAGAAAAAGCCTGACAAAAAAACGACACCCATTTCTATTAAAACACTAGATAACATAGGAAAAAAATGAAAACCTTCTTAAAATATGTAGTATCTATCTAAAACTAAGAGCAAGCATTATCTGTAATAGGGATAAACTTGATACCTTCTGAGTAGAATCAGGAGTGAAATAAGGATGCTCATTAGCATCGTAATTATTTAATGTTGTATTAGTATGGTTAGTATAGCAATGGGACTCAAAAAAAACAGTGAAGGAATGAAAATGGGTAATGAGGAAAAGTATTATCACTCTGCAAATGATATGATAGTATACTTAGAGAACATTAAAGAATCAACTAAAAAATAGTTGAAACAACTAACAACTTTAGTAGAATGGCAAGATATAAAATAGACCCACATTACTCAGTACCTTTTTTTGTATTACTGATAAAACCCAGCAAGAAGAGATAGAAAAAGAAATTCCATTTAAAATAACAGCCAGAAATATAAAGTAATTAGGAATCTATCTGTCAAGATAAACCCAGAACATGATCACAGAACACTTTTCACACAAATAAAGCCAATCAGAGGACACATGAGTTCAAGGAAAAAGCATTTAATAAAATCATATAGCAAACATAAAGTGTCAACAATTATTATATGACCGTGCCCCTATCAGAAAAATCTAAGGGGCATTCACCTAAAAAGTTTAATACTTAACTAGTAGGAAAGGGCAAACAAGAGGAGAGTGTGATAACAACTGGAAACATATACACAGTGAATGCTTGTGGTCATTGAACTTACACAAAGAGGAAATACACCAGAAAAATATATATCTGTTACATGTACAGTAAAAAATAGGCAAGACATACATTTATCCAGGAAAATTCAATCCCAGTGCTACAGCTCTGCCAAAGATATCACCTTTATTCACTAAACACGCATGCAGGACAAATGAGGCTGATGACTTTGTGCCAATCTGCCTCACTTAAATCCAATTCACGCACAAATCAAGACATCATCCCGCGATGTCATTGGTCTTCTTCAAAAATGAAGGATGAACTGTTGTAAATGATGCAGGTCAGAGGTATGCCACAGAAACATGTATGCTAAGGTCACATGAAGAGCAACAAGTAACCAGAGCATACATGTAGCTGGGGCAACCCAGGTCTGATGATACCAGATTGCAGCTGTCCTCTGATGATTTCACGTTTCTGTTAGGATATCATATCTTGACTCTCTGTAGAGATTCTCTGCTTCTCTTTAGGGTCAGCTGATGGTCATACTGGTTCCCCTTTATTAAGCAATGCTATACTTTCCTGGATAGGAGAAGGATGATGGCTCTTTTTATCCACAGCACTCAGTATAAGGCAGGTAAACAAAAGCCAGGCAGGAAAATTATAATTTGCATAGGTGTATATAGATGTGCATATTTAGCCAATTACCTATATACATATATATGACTTATAGAGGAAAATATAAACCTAATTCTTTTAACTTTAAATATGATTAAACAATGCAATAAAATGAAAGAGTAACAGACTCTATTGGAAAAAAACCTGTTGCTTACAAGAAACACATTTAAAAGCATACAAACAAAGCAATACAAATTAAGAGATAGAAAAAAATTAATATATATCAGGTGAATACAAAAAAAACCCAGGAGCTATAATCATGTTACAAGATAAATCAAAATTTCAAAACATAAAAATGATATATAAGGAAACCTTATTCTGCTGAAAAGAACCACACATTACAAACAATATTAATATTAAACTTATAGTCTCCAAATTCCTTAGCATCTAAATTCTTAAAGGAAACATCAGATGAACTACAAGAAGCCATAGATTGCAACACAATAGTGACAAAAAGATTTCAATATCCCTTTCTCAAATCAAAAAACAATTATTAAAAGAAAATGATAATTATGAAACAACATAATACAGTTTTGGGGATGCAGGTAAAGTAGTCTTCATTGAAAAATCATATCCCTACAAACATACATTAACAAAATAAAAAAGAGAGAGTTAATGAACTAGATATGAGTATCAAAATTTGAAAAGGCAATGGAGTTGCCACAGAATCAGTCTTGCACCTAGGGTCAGCAAAAGGTGCTTTGTAATATCTTTCTGACCTGTTGTCCAACCTCCTTACCATCTTTGACCTGAGAGTTCCTAAAGCTGCTGTTGCGGCTATTGTAATTGCCTCTAAGTCCATGGCTAGTTCTGCTCCGATGTGTGCTCCAAATCAGCCCCCACCCCAGTGTCAGAAACCTCTCCTACTGACCTCCAAAGGTGCTCTGCAGCTTCCAAATTTTATTTGAGGCATTATTTTTAAATTGTTTGGAGAAGAATGTTAGGAGAGTACAAATGGGTTGCTGTCTCTATGCTGCTGTTTTGACTCCAATTTAACGTTTTTAAATAAAATCTTATCAAATAGAAACCATTCATTACAACAAAGTTGGATTTGTTCCATGGAAGCAAGTAGGGAACAGTAGGGGAAAAAATCAATGTCATTAGTCATATTGAAAATAAAAAAAAGCAAAAGAAAACCACAAAATTATCTCAACAGATGTGGAAAAAATATTTAAAAAGTACAACACTCATTTATGTGAAAAACGATTCAAAGCCATAAGAATTAAGGGACCTTTTTAATATCATAAAAATGTATCTGTGGAAATCCAAAAGCAAGCATCATATGCTTTGATGTTATACTGAAACCTTTTCCAACAAATACAGGGATAAAGCAAGGATGACCACTCTCCCACTACATTTCCCAATAGATAAAGTTGTCAAAAGTCACAAACAAATATTTTTCAGAAAAGGAATTGTAAAGTATTAACCATAAGAAAGAATGCTTCAAATCATTAATAAGGGACATGGAAGTCAAAACCACTTTGAGATTTCACTTGTCAATCTGAAAATTGATAGAAAATGACAAACAATTACAATAGCTATTGTTGGGGTTGTGGATAGGCACATTAACACATTATTGGTGGAGCTCTGAAATGGAATAAGCAATTTAGAATTATGCAAGTGAGGTAACTAAAATGCCTATACTCATTGACTTAAGGGATTCCATTACTGTTGTATGTTTACTCTTACCGGCAAACCAGAAGCCTTAAGAGTATGAGCAAACTGTATTTAATCAAGTATCAAAGAAAGTGACAATAAAAAGTTATCCCAGACAGTCACAAAAGTGAAAAGGGTATCATTTAATACACAATGAAAAGAAAGGTCACACAGGATGAGATTTTAAGTGTTTGGAGAACATTTGTGACAAACTATTGAATGTGGCCATCACATATGTTTGGAGACATATATACTGGGGACCTGAATGTGAAGGTCACATTTAGAGAGTAATGTAACCAAGATAAATGGGTATCCAGGGTAACTCTAGGTTGAAAGTTTGTCAATGACCTCTAGTATTCTCATCTTTCTACCAGACCTTACATTGCAACTCTCTGTTGGTACATTCTTATGATCTCATGGTCAATGAGCAAATCTTGCCGAACAGATTTTGAACTTTCTTTCTTCAGGGTTTTGTTCTGGCAACACTGTCTATTAAAGTATGGTACTTAGAAATCCTTTTCTGCATCAGGACAGCTCCCAGGTGAGGGAAGACAGGCAAAAAGGAGAAATGGCGAGCCAATGCAAAGATTGATTCTTTTTGGATTATTTGTTTGCTGTACTGAATACAAGTTCTTGTAGTACAAAACAATTAGAGGTGGCTTAAAATTTCATTGTTAATTGTGTTTTATTTCCCATTAGCTCAATGATTCATCAAGCCAATTTAAGGCCCAAAGCACTCTGAGGTCAGTACTCACTCAAAATCAGGATCAGGAACTTCCATTAATGGGTTTACTCTTACCAGCTAACCAGGATATACGTGAGGTCAAATAAAAAAGATACTTAAATAATATAGCACAAAAAAATTGACAGCAAAAGTCAACCCTAGCTTTCTAAAAGCATAAGGAATATGTTTATCAAGAGCTTAATACAGAACTATTAAGAAAAGCACAAAAGAAGGGATCACATATGACTGGGAAACATTTGTGGATGGGGTGCATATAGCTGATGAGTGTAGCCAGTAAACTTGTACAAACAAGTATACACTGAGAATCTGTAGGCCTTGGTCACCTTTATATTTGTGTGTCACCAAGACATACAGATACCCAGGGTAACTCAATAATGCTTCTTCTGCAGGATGAACTCTGGAGATCTCATCTCTTTGCTGATACATTCTGCTGATCTCTTGGTCAGAGTTATTTTCTCCGTGCAGCTTCTGGGCTCCCTCTCCTTAGGGAGTGCTGTTGGCTATTGTTAAAAGAAAGTAACAAGGAAAGATTGTTCCAGTTCCACCCTTCCCCTGCCACACCAAAGTAACTTAAAATTGAACCAGTAAGAAAGGACACCCAGATAGAAATCACATGATAGTGAAACACTTTCCACAATGAATAGCTTGTGGTCATTACATTTTTACAACAAATTATATAAAGGGAACATGTATGTGCCACTGACAAAGAGGGAGTTCATATCACTTGGGCACACGTGTACCTAGAGCAGCTGGATCTCAGCATTACAGCTTTGTAAAGATATCAATATGTGACTATCAACCATTCATGGAAAGAATATGTACAAGGAAAGACTGGTGCCCGTAACCTTGAAAAAACCAGTATGCAAAAGTAACACACATGTCTTTGTCACATGTAGGCTTATATGTCACCTGGGCACATGTAACTTTGAATATTCATGAGGAAATTGGGGAGGTACTGTGAATGACTGTGACCAATGAACTTACACAAGAAAGTATACAACAGGAACACACAGAGTGAGGACACGAGAATGGCAACACATCAGCAAGGCATCCATGTGACTAGGCAAGCAGACTCTGATGCTATAGGATTGGTAACTCTATCCCTCTGACTGGCATCACATCTTAACTATCTGAGGAGAAATTTCACCCATGTCATGGTAACTGAATTGCTTCGACTCTTCTTCTGATGGTTGCCTGCTGGTCACAATGGCTCACATTTGCTAAGGAATGCTGACCAGAAGACCTTTCAGAGATACAGGCAAAATGAGAGACTCTGTATCCAGAGGGGAGGCAAACAAAACCACTCAAAGTCTAGTCTTCATCTGCCTGTCTTTTGTACTAAAGAGCCGCTCTCAGAAAATCATTTGAGTTGAGGTTAGAATTTTTGTATAATGATGATTTATTTTAAACCTAATCTAGTTTTAAAGGACTCTGGGGGTCCATACTCACTGAAAACCAGAACTGTGGAGCCATCACTGATCAGTTCTTCCTTGTAAGTGAACCAGAGGACACAAGATTTTGCAAAAAAAACAACATTTAGTCATCACTAATGATTACAGAAATGCAAATTAAAACAACTCTGAGATATCACCTCACACCTGTCAGAATAGTTAATATGAATGAAAAGGAAAAATGACAAATGTTGGAGGACAAATATAGTAAAACTAAGACACGAGTGCATTGTTGATGGAGCTGTGAATTGATTCATTTGGGAGAGTAATTTGGCACTATGCCCAAAGGGCTTATAAAACTGTGCATAACCTTTGATTTGGAAATACCACTGCTAGGTCTGTATCCCAAAGAGATTAAAAAAGGGGAAAAAACCCATTTGTACAAAAAAATTTATAATGGCCCTTTTTGTGGTGGCAAAGAACTGGAAATTAAGGGAATGTGCAATAACTGGGGAATGGCTAAACAAATTGTAGTATATGATTGTAACAAAATATTATTTGCTATAACAAATGATGAGCAGGATGATTTCAGAAAAGCCTAGAAAGACTTAACACTAACTGATTTAAAATGAAGTAAGCAGAACCAGGAGAATATCGTACACAGTAACAGCAACACTCTATGATGATCAGCTGTGAATGACTTAGATCATTGGGTTGCTGAGAATAGCTAAGACAATCCCAATACTCAGGATGAAAAATCTTTCTACCTTCAGAGAAAACGGATGTTGTCTGAATCCATACTGAAACATACTATTTTTCTATTTCTTTGAGTCTTACTGCACAAAATGACTGATATGGAAATGTCTTACATGATTACACATGCATAACCTACATCAGATTACTCACTGTCTCAGGGAGGAGAGGAATGGAATTTGGAACTCAGACCTTAAAACAAAAACAAAAACAAGTGTTAAAAAATGTCCTAACATGTAATTGGGGGAGAATATTATTTTTTTAAAAAACATTTAGTCTGACAACAGAGCAAAGAAAGTGAATCCCTCCATTTTTCATTGGGTAGGTACAGTGAATACCTGTAGCCATCAGGGTTGTATCAGTAAGCATGCATGAGGTACACATATGGCTTGGTCATGTGTAGAGTCACACATCACCACAGAATAGGAGACAACTCAATTTCAGTGCTCTAGATTTGACAATGATGTCACCTGTGACCACAAAATCACTCAAAGAAGAGATAGAGGGGGTTCATTACTTGATTATCCAAGCCCCACAAAAGTTATGCTTTCCAAGAGCTTAATACAGCACCAATGCGAGAGAAAACACAGAGTGATCACATGCGTGGATGAGGTACATATAGGTAACAGATGTTGCCATTGAAACTGTACAAAGAAATATACTACAAGAACCTGTATGTTTAGGGCATGTTTAAAGGGATACAGGGGCAGCTAGGTGGCACAGCAGATAAAGCACTGGACTTGGAATCAGGAAGATTCATCTTCCTGAGTTCAAATCCACCCTTAGACACTTCACTAGCTTTGTGACCCTGGGCAAGTCACTTAACTCTGTCTCATTTCCTCTTCTATAAAATGAACTGGAGAAGAAAATGGCAAACCACTCCCATATCTTTGCCAAGAAAACCCCAAATGGGGCCACAAAGATTTGAAAATGACCAAATGACAAAAAGGGATACACTATCAAGATGTGTATCTCTTTCATATATAATGTTATGTGTCAGCATGGCATATATTTACCTGGAGCAACTAAATCTCAATGCAACAGATTTACTAAAGTGCTCTGGTGACCTCATCTGTACAGTATATCACATCCTAGCTTTGTGATAACACATTCTAATGATCTTTTCTTCCTACTGGACACCACATTTCAACTCTCTGCTGATACACTGTGCTGATCTGATGGTCCTTGAGTTACTCTCTGCAACGAGCTTCTGGCCTTTTTCTCTTCAGGATTTCCTGCTGGCCATGTTGGCTTCTGCTTAGTAAAGTGCAGTGCCTGGAAAACCTTTCCTGCTTAAGAGCAGCATAACAGGCCATTTGGTACAAAGCATACTGCTGAGTGCTGGCAGCAAAGGCAAGCAGGACTCCACCATGTAAAGATTAAGATTATTCCTTGGACTGATGGTTTCTAGTAAAGAATAAAAGTTCTTGTGCCACAAAGTCACATGAGGTAGTTTAGAATGTCCATTGAAGTCCTGGTGAAAATTTTAACCGATGTTTATGCCTCAAGAAAAATCAAAGCACACTGGGGATTAGCACCTACTCTAGAACAGAGCCCAAGAGCAAGTAGTCTTGGTTTTACTTTTATTGGCAAACCAAAAACATGAGTTAAGCAAAAAGCATTTATTTGATCAAACAGAAGAGCAAGGAAAATGAGAAGAAAAGATCATCCTAGTCCCTCCAAAAGTACCAGGTATATGCTCGCCAAACGTTTGATACAGTAGGTAAGGACACTTAGAGATATACCTAGAGTTCACATGTGGCAGTGACCAGTTGTTGACGGGCACACACAAGTAACATGGTCACTGAATCTGTGCAAAGAAGTATACACCAGGAACCTGTACATCTAGGTCACGACTAGGAGGACACATAACCAAGATATACAGATACTCGGGGTAACTCAATCTCAGTGATGCTGGTTTGCCAAAGATAACACCTGTGATTATTAAACAACCAGGGCTGTTGAACTTGAACAAGCAGGTATGCAACAGAAACACATATGTTGAGGTCACATGTAGAGCTACACGTCACCTGGGCATATGTGTAGCTGATGTTCCCAATTATCACTAGCGTCCTTCTGGATTCTTCTCCCAGAGTTTTCCTTCTTGTTGGTTAAAGAATAATACCTGGAAAATATTTTCTGCATAAGAGCAACATGATAAGCCACCCCTGTGTTACTCAGTGGCTGAGGGCAGGCAGACAGCAATGAGGTACAGTGACCCCATGCAAAGATCCCATGCTTTTGAGGGTTGTCTGGTGTTAGTAAGGAACCTCTGCTCTGAAATAATCGTGGGTGGTTTCTTCTTTTCCTGTAAGCCCCTGCTAATTCCTTACCACATTTTATGCCCTCTGGAAACCATTTTGAGACTCAGAATACTCTAAAAGTTAGCACCCAGTCAAAAACAGAAATCAGGAGTCCCTACTGACACATAAATGGAAAAAAGACACATAATCAAACAACAAATCAAAGAAAGAAACTTGAAAAGATTATCCTAGCCCTACTAAAAACACAATGGGTATGTTTCCTAACAGTTTGATACTGAACCAGTGGAAAGGGCATAAAGGTAGAGATTATGTGTGATAAGGGAACATCCTTTGAGGGGCATGAATAGCAAACATTTATGGCCATTGAACTCTGCAAGGCCCAATTAATTTAATCCTAACCTACGTCTAAAAGACTCTAGTAGTCTGTGGTCACTCAACACTAATGAGTTTACTCCTCCTAACTACCAACTCAAAGGATCTAGCAATTCAAAGCAAAAAAATTTAGTCAAATAGCATAGTAAGGAAAATGATTATCCTAGCCCCTCAAATCACAAGGGATATTTTTTCCAAGAATTTAATGTAACACCAGTAGGAAAGAATACAGATAGAAAGATCATGTGTTATTGAGAGACACTGATGGATGGGTTACATATAAGTAATTAGTATGGCCACTGACCTTGTGTAATCTGTATGTTTGAGTCACGTTTCAGAGTACATGGCACCGACATATGGCGCCATAGGCAACTCAATCTCAATGCTGCAAGTTTGCCTTTGACCTTGGGTGACATCAGCTCTTTGATGGATATCACATCTCAACACTAACACATTCTATTAATCTCAAGGTCACTGCTCTCTGCAATCAGATTCTGGCCTTTTTCTCTTCAAATTTGTTACTGGGAGATAATTGATTCTATATGTTAATGTACAGTACCTAGAAAATCTTTCCTGAATAAGGGTACCGTGATTGTTCCACTGCTACAAAGCTCCCTGTAAGGGTAGACAAGCAAAAGCCATCTGTGGCTGCTACAACTCAGAGACCGACTACTCTTTATGGATTATTTATTTCAAATAACAAATACAAGTGTGCCATGAAACAGGCTAAAGTGATTTAGAGTTTGATTGTTAGTTTTCTTTAATTTCTTACCAAACACCTGTAACCTCAGGAAACCAATCTTAAGTGCAAACTACTCTGTAGGTCAGCACTCATTCAAAATCAGAGATTAGGAGCCATCACTGATGGGTTACTTTTATCACTCAACTAGAGGATATCTGAGTTAAAGCAAAATGCATTTAATCAAACAGTATATTAAAAAGTGACAAGTAAAGACTATCCCAGACTCTTTCTCTAAACACAAGGCCATATTGTCCTCAACATTTTAATACAGGCCCATTAGGAATAACTGTATAAGTAGATATCACATGCAACTGGGGACAGAGTACATATATATAGCTAGAAACTGTGTCCAATATGTTAGGTCACATTTAAGGGTACACATTGCCAAAACAAATGGATACCTGAGGAAGCTTATTTACAGTGCTGTAGATTTACTTC
>JAQQSK010013933.1:0-11310 GCA_028658325.1 Potorous gilbertii
GTTTTTCAGGGTTCTCTGGAATGGAAATATCCTTCACTCTGTTGCCGCATGGCTTCCCCTGCTCCAGAATTTGTTGGGAGTTCTTTTTACAGGAAATTTGTGGGCTGTGGGTTCGGAGCTAGCATATGTGAATCTTTGTACTCTGTCATTGTGGCTCCTCTCCCCCAATAGCTACTTCTTATGGGAGAGAAAGGCTGCAGTGACCACTTATGTGGGAGTAATCTTCAGCACGAGTCAAGCCGTGAATATCTCTTTAGACATCTAAACAACCGTAACAATGATAGAAATTCATATTTCTACAATACTTTAAGATTGATAAAAGACTTTCATGTGCAAAGTAGTTACCATCAATAGCCCATGGTCACCAGTTTATGGATAAAGAAAGAAGTCAGCATTAGGTTATCTAACCTAATACTTAGAATGAAAGAGAGGAAGCCTAATGGTGCTCAGAAATTCTGTTGCAGACAAGGAAAGAAGTTATAGCAACAGACACAAAGCTGTAGGAAATGAGAAAAATTTCAAAATTAGATAAGTCTTCTCAGTTGAGGGTTGATGAACTGCAGGTGTGACATGAGTTTTACAATTTTAGGCACAGTCCATGTGTTGGTTCATTTTGATTAACGGCATTAATTTGTTATAAGTGAGGGTCCTACAGAGCAAGGGCAAGGAGAGTCACTGGAAAATAAGAGTGCTACCAAAAAAAAAGCTAAAAATTTTAAATAATAAACAATTAAGAAAAAAAGAAAGAAAATTCCTACCTCATATGGTTCCTGCTGGAACCGGAGGCAGTTTTAGGGGCTGAACAATCTATAGTCGTAGGATCAAAGATTAAAGCTAAAAGGGAAATTTGAAGTCATCTAGTTCAAGACATTCATTTTACATATCAGGAAACTGATTCCCAGAGAAGCCAAGTGACTTGTCTAAAGTCATAGAAGTAGTAAATTCTAGAGGTAGGATTTGAAACCACATCTTCTGCCTCCTGAGCCAGTGCTCTCTCAGCAAGAGAATCAATCTTATGTCATCTGACCAGATCAAAAGTAGTGGAAAGGAAAGTGGAAACACAGGCTTTCACTGATCCCTTAAGACTTTCTTCTGCTTTTTATCCTTCTTGACAGGAAAAAAAACCAAGATGAAACAATGAGAAAAAAATCAGAAAAGTTCTTTCTTCCTGGAGGAAAGAACAGTAACTTATAGCACCTAATAGCAACCTTTATCCATTTCCTTTTCCAGTCCTTTTCTGGGGGCTCTTCTTTTAAGGAATGGATATGTGTTTGTACTGTTGGTGTTAATTTAAAAATGTAAAAACCTTCAATTTAATAGAAATAAGTTTTGTTGATGTATTTGTATATTTTATTAGGGCTAGAAATCGGCCCCAAACTCCACATGCTTATGAATTCTAATTAAATATTAATCTCCCTTTGTTTACCCAAATTGTGTATTTCCAGTTTACTTATTAGCAAGGAGAAAGGAGAGTTGTCATCTGTACCCCCACATCTCTTCCTAGAGTAGTATACTTAAGAAATCAGGCAAATAATGCAGGCACATAATTTTTTTTTAAGGAGTAAGGTTCCTTATGGCAACTTCTTCTGAGTCAAATTCTTCCTCCCCTGAGTCATTTTCTATCTAGCAGACCCTTAAGGACCTTGGTTATAATCTTATTTCTGTTGCTTCTCTGTTGCTTGGATGGTTCTAGGAGAATGCAAGTCCCTCCAGGGCAAGTAGTAAATTGTTTTTTCTTTGCATCCAGCCTAGCACAGTGCCTGGCATATAGATCCTTAATCAATGTTTGTGAAATTGAACTAAATTTAATTGAGTTGATCTCCAGTAACTCTCTTATCCCATTTCATTTCAGTTCTTCCATCTTCAATATCAGGGCTAGCTGATCTCTAGGCTCCTTTTCCCTCTGAACCTTATTGTCCTATATCTGCCATATTTGGGATTTCCTGATTTTACTTGTGTTCTTTGAATATAGAGAGATCTTGCTCTCTGCACATACCAAAGAGGCAGAATTCTGAGCTTAATCCAGAGAATTCAAAGACCACAAAATTGCTCTGTAGCCAACCAACCAACCAAGCTTTACAGCTCCAGAACACCACCTTACTAATGTAAGCTAAGTTAATGTGACAAACCTATTTGATATGATAACTTGATTTCTCTGCTTTATTCTGATTGAAGGAGTCAGTCATAGAGCCATGGTATAAAATTGTTTTACTGATTTTACTACCTCTACAAAATTCAAATGATCTCTCGGTGAGTCTGTCTTTTTCTCTGTCCCTGCCTCTCTCTCAAAGCTGCAAACATACGATCATATCCTTCCCCAAATCTTTTTCATAGAAGGCACCAAAATAACTTTTAAAACAAGATAATAAAATAAAGGAAAATCACTTATGATTTGAAAATCGGATGGAAAATTTTCTTCTGGAAATAGACTTAGGGCCTTCTCCAGTGAGAGCATGTTAGAGGACACTGAATGACTGAACCGTGAGTGAAGGAGCCTTCACTGCATTGAGAAGTTCATGATTAACCAGATGGGGAAATGTAAAAGACTACAGCTCCTCATGGAGTTAGCCAAGGATAATATGATAGAAATTATCCTCCAGAATGACTGGTATGAGTGTCCTTGCTGCACACCAGCTCACTTTTTGACCTCCCTCCTCTCTTTTCCATTTCTTTTCTTTCTTCTTTCCACCTGAATGTTCTGTTATCACCTTAAAAACTCAACATAACTCAAAGAGAATTCAATACATTTTCCCATCCTTGAGGAAAGGATGTATGTATGTGTATGTATATATGTGTATATATGTATATAGATATATGTGTGTATGTGTGTTAATACATATATGTGTGTGTACACACACACACATGCACACACACACATATTTGTTTTTCCCCTTTCTTCAGCCCGCCTAGAACCGTGCTGGGCTGCTGTATTTCAAAACCTATTCCTCCTCCCAACTTTCCTGTTTAGTTTGCAGATACTATTTCCTTCCAATAACTGAGGTTTGGAACCTTGGAGTCATTCTGGTTGTCAAATGCCATAGTTTCTACCCTTCAGTGTCGCTTACACATATTCTCATCTCTTCTCTCACAAAGCTTCTACCCTAATTTAAGCCTTGATGAAAACTTTCTTTCTGAATCACTGCAATATTCACTGATTTGCTCAAAATTTTTCCCTTCTTCAGCCATCTTCCATATAGCTGCCGGATTAGTATCTCTAAAACATAGATGCAATTACATCATTTTCCTAATTTAAAAAATTTTAGTGGCTACCTACTGACTAGGATAAAATATGATACCTTCATTCAGACATTAAAAACCCTCCACACTCCAACTTCTACCTATTTTCCAGGCTATTTCATTTTATTCCCTTTCACACACTCTGCTTCTGTCATATTTATCTCCTGGTTGTTCCTTCTATACAGCATTCCTCTTGTTGCCTCTGGGACTTTACAATTCATTCTTCCTCTCTCCTACCCTGTCTCTCTCCCCAATACCTGGAATAAACTCCCTCTTCATTTCTGTCTCCCGGAATCCCTAGATTCCTTCAAAGCATGTCTCAGGTATCACTTGCTCTGAAAGACCTTTCTTGATTTTTCTTGGAGTTGTTAAGATTCTTTCCCTTAAAATTACTTTGTGTTATTTGGTATAAATTTTTGTTTTTATTTTTCTGTGTACATGTTGAGTATTATCAATTGTTTATTGGAAACTTTGAAGGTTAAGACTATATTGTTTTCCCAGCACCTAAGAGCGTGCCTTGTACATTTATGCACTTTGCAAAGATTTGTTAAACTGAACTGTACATTGAAAATGTATTTGTTGCAAACTTAGCAGTTCTGGTATTTTCATTATTGGATAGCACTTTCCATCAGTTTCAGAACAGACACTTTCCATCTTTCCCAATCAACTGTCCATGTGCATTTATTGGGTTTATTTTAATCCATAATGAAGTCTGGGCCAATCTGGCCACATCCCTTCTGGCAAATTGAATGGGAAAGATGTGTTGATTTCCTGGCTTTGTAGACAGAATCCTGAAATTATGTGGACAATACTCAATGGTCCTCAATGCTCAAAAAGGAGTATTGTCCTCCTCTCCAAAATCTTCCAGATAAATTGCCTCAGCACCTCGTAAACTTTGGAGAACCAGTCCCTGTAGTTAACATTTACAAAGCATGTTAAAGTTTGAAAAGTCTTTAAAGTTTACCATTATCCATGTAATCCTCTCAACAGCCCTGTAAGTTCTAGAGGTTCCTCGTTTAAAGCTAGGGAAACTCAGGCTCTCAGAGGTTCAAGTAACTTGCCCATGGACACAGAACTTGTAAACTTCAGAGGCAAAGTTGACCTCCAATTTATCCTGACTCCAAGCACTTTACCGTTTTTTCTCCATCTTGATGTGGAAGCCACACAGAACACAAAAATAAATTTTTTGAATTCTTCTGTGCAAAGGTGGAATGGAAGTTATTTAAATTTGAGAGAAGAGTTCTATTTCCTTGCAGTTGGGAGGAGAGAACTCATTTCATTTCTGTCAATATTTTACCATCCTGTCTTTGTAATTCTCATTCTTCCTGCAAAGCCTGTAATAATGTTTTGCCCAGTGGCTCTTGGTGGGATTCATTTGTCGGCACCACTCCCAGATTCTGAACACAAAACTCTTAATACACACCATTGAATGTTTGGCTCCAAGGATAGGGAGTGTATTTCATTTTTTCCCCTTCAGATATATTCCCCTTCCTGTACTGAAACCAGTGGGCGTGAATAATGAATTTAAAGGAGTTAAGACATTGTCTTTTCAAAGCCACTGCTGAGAGCAAAGAAAGTTGAGGACAGTGGGAGGCTTGTTACTACTCCCTGAAGAAATGTGGGCTGTTTGAGTGACTTAGAGATCAACACTTAATTAACCCAGAAAACAGGTGTTTATGTTAATTTGATCCTCTGCAAAATTAGAAAATACATTTTGCAGGTTACTGATGGAATATAGAAAGACTTTTTCTTCTCTCTTACCAACCTCTCTCCCATTAGAAATACCCTGCAATTCTAAGGCAATCTAGCTTATTTATTGGATCAATGAACTTTATGGTTATCAAATTCATGTACATAAAATTTCTCTGTTTTTAAGAAATATGGCTGGTTTCTAAGAATCTTTCAGAAACAATCAGTGTACTTAAAATAAACCATTTAGAAAGTTATATTCTTGAGACACTACTATTGTGTTTTTAAAATTAAAAAGAAAAGTAGTTTTTCTTTTCCTTCTCTAGTAGTTTTCTCATCCTGTAGATACCTCTACCCAGAGTTCCACTCTCTTGATTAATGAGTCACTAGCCCAGACCACCATTTCATGAGGTAACCATTCACTGCTCTGCTCTGTCTTCCAATCTTCTTCACTTTTCCAAGTGTTTCTCCATTGTGTGTTATCTTCTTCCTTAGGAATGTAAGCTCCTTCAGGACAGAGAGTGCCTCATTTGTTTATTTCTGTATCCTCAGAATTTAGCACAGTGCCTGGCATACAACAAGCACTTAATAAGTGCTCTATCTCTCTCACTTAATATTATGAACTTCCCACACTTTGTGATATGTATGCATCTTATATATACACACATGTGTATGTATATACATGTTACAGTGTATATACATATAGCATACAAATCATAATGTATGAGAAGTCATATATACACAATATGCACGCACATGTGTGTATATAGATACATTCCCGTGTGTGAATATATACACATACACACTGTATATGCATATACATGTGTATAGATATACACATGTTTATGTATATGTGTATATACATGTACATGTGTATATATGCACACGTATATAATATATTATATGTATGTATGTGTATTCACATTCAAATTGTAGCTATAGGTAAAGGAAATCTATCCTTTATATCCTTTACCTATAGCTACAATTTGAATATATATATACATATACATACATATACGTATATGTGTGTAGATAGATCAATGAGAAGTGAGTGACAGAAAAAGGTTAAAATAAAATCTATCAATATGTATGTGTGCATATATATACATACATATTATGTATGCACCCACATATATATCATTACAAAGCATAAGAGATTTTGTCAAATCCTTTTTGAAAATGTAAGTAAAACTTATTTGTACCATTTCCCTGATTTACTGGTCTAGTAATCTTGGGGTGGTGGAGGTGGGATTATTTCACTAAAAGCTACTGTTTTCTGAATTCTACCATAGTATTCCAGCTCTTTAAAAAGAGAACTGGCATTTATATAGTCTTCATATTGTCAGAGTTTTTAAACAACGTGTTAAAGCAATAGCAAAGGAAGAGAAAAGCTATAGGTGCTAAGGAATCATGCTGAGAACATGGAATGTGATAGTAGAGAGAAGCCCATGTAAGGAGGGAATTACGGGTAGGGGTAACATTCACCCTCAGGAGAAGAATAGAAATGAATATTTCAAGAATTGTCATATCTCCTCAAATCCCACTATACCGACGTGTGCTCAAAGGCAAAGTAGTAGGAAGGAAGAACGCTAGCTGCAAGAGGTAGGACTATTTTAAAAGGCAGTACCTTTAGTCCTGTCAGCTCTGGTCAAAGACATTTATCTTTATTTCAACGTACTTAAAGTATTCTTTCAAAAGTATTTTAGTTTAATGGACACCTTCACCTGTCACATTAGATATTTATGTGATCCTAACCTTGTTTCATATTGTTGAAGATAATCAGAGATTTTCTTCAATAAAGGAACTGAAAGCATTAAAAGAAGAAAAACTTATTTTGACAGTGACAATGGTGTATAGGTGTCTGGGACCATGATGTTACAGAGCAAAACCTGAAACTATTAGGGCTGTATAATAATTGAAGGAGTACAGTTAGAAAATAGAATGAGAGAAAGAGAACGAAAGTTTTATAGTTCACTTAGCTTATTTACAGAGGAAGAAATGGAGGCAGAGGAGAGGAGGGGGAGGAGAGAGAGAGAGAGACAGAGACAGAGAGACAGACAGAGAGACAGAGAGACAAAGACAGAGAGAGACACAGAGAGAGATGCAGAGACACTGAGAGACAGAGAGAGAAGGAGACAGAGAAGCAGAGAGAGATGGATAGAGATTGAGAGAGAGAGACACAGAGAAGACAGAGAGACATAGAGGCAGAAAGAGATACAGAGAAAGAGAGAGACACAGAGTCAGAGAATGATTGAAGATTTTAGGAGGAATCAGAGATAGAATGAGAGTTTACCTTTAGAGATGACAAAGGATGCCTGTTGCTCAGAGACTGCAGAGAAGTAAGAAAGGATGGGTTTTGAGGTGTGGAATAAATGAGATGAGAAAGAGTAGAACATGTGCCTTTGATTTTCAGAGTAAAGTAGGAGAAAATATCATTTCCTGAGAGAGGATGCTGAGGGGAGCACTGGCAGCTTAAGGAAAGAGGAAAAGGTCTGGCAGAGCTACTGTCTGTACTATAGCTAGAGTGTGTTAGAGGAATGAAAGGAAGAATAAAAGATTACCATGTAGCAGTAGGGGCCCAGGGTTCAGATAATGTGCTGTTGCAATAGGCATGTTTAGCCTGGAGATTTATGGGGGACGAGATAGCTGTCTTCAAGTATTTAATGGCTGTCATGTGAAGAAGGTATAGACTTCTTCTTCCCTCAGGTCTAATATCGATCTCAAATCAATAGGTGCAGGGAATAGTTCTTTGGCTAGGAAGAGGGCTCTCTGGCTTTTCTAATGAAAAACAAGGTAATATAAAAACAAAAACTATGAATAAACATTTTTAGAACTCCACCTTATTCATAAAAGTCTTTTCGTATTAAAAGGTAATAAACTACTTCTCTTCTGTCTCTATGCAAGTTACCAATAGATATGTGGATTTGGCATCAACTATACAAACCAGAAGCCTCTGCTCAATGCAAATCCTTTTAATTTCCATGTTTTATATAGTTATAACTGAATTTTTAGTGTCGTGCTCCAATATTGTCTCATTTAGGATGTAAATATACGCCAAGAGAACAATAACCTATGATCACTTGAAAATAATGGCACAATTGAATTAAAATGTTTAGTTTCATGAACATTTTCTTTTTTGAGACTCAAGTACCCTGAAGAACTGGTGCAGATAGTATTTACTGTCTGTTTTCACAACCAAGGAAACTAAAGCTTAAAGGAAGGGAAATGACTTGACAGGATTGTACAGGACAGTTGAAGAGCTAGGATTAGAACCTAGGTCTTCTGGTGCCAGAGCCAGGAGTCTTTCTAGTGCGTTCCACTGCCTCCTAAATAAATCATCAGATTTCATCTTCATCTTCTAGAAATTCTTTTTTTGTAGTGTCATTTAAATTGTTTTATCTGTATATTATTCAGAACAGACTTTTTCATTCTACTGAAAGTTGACACTTTCTAAAAATTATTTCATTTTTAGTTACAAATTTTCTATCTCCCACCTTGCCTTCATCCCCCTCATTGAGAAGGAGAGATAAACAAAACCTGTTGTGTATATATACATGTATGCATGCATGTTTGTATGTGTATACATACAGAATCAAGCAAAACAAATTTCTGCCTTAATGATGTCCAAATAAGAGAAAAAAAGGAAGAAAACAATGAAGGAAGAAGGAAGGAAGGAAGGGAGGGAGGGAGGAAGAAGGGAAAGAAGGAGAAATATGTTTTAACATGGACCCTTTGTGTTAGTAAGCACCCCAACATACACAGTGTGGGGCTACTAACACAGGTTCTTTGATCTCCTTCTCTAGAAGGAAAGGCAACTTTTTAGGGGTTATTAATCACTTTAATCAAGCACAGATAACAGAGAAAATCAAAATGAAAATTTCAGAGAAATCAAAAATCAACAGACAGCGCTTCCAAACTTCCTGGCACTCAACGTACATACATCTTTACCAGAGAAGGAAGCACTACCATCTGGGTTTTCAAAGTCAGAGGGCTGCTTAGCAGCTTCCCAGAGTCCCATCTGGCACACAAACTTTCTTCCAAAAACTAAGCCCCAAACTAAAACTTCACCCTAAGAGTATTTATTCACTTTTCTGAGCCAGAGGGCTTGACCCTGTGACCCAGTGCCTCAATAGCAAAGCAAAAAGTACTTTGGACCTTCCTACAAAGCAAGTCCCCTAATCAAGCTTCCTTCAGTGGGCAGGTCCATCAATGGGTGGAGAAGAACTTCTTTAATAACATTCAAACAGAGACATTATATTTTTTGATTATACTAAAACAAAATACCAAAAGATTCTACTTTCCTTGGTCTCATGCCCTATCAGTTCTCTTTCTTTGGGGATAGATGGTATATTCATCACGAGTACTTTGGAATTATCGTTAGCCATCATGATGATCAGAGTTTCTAAAGCTTTGAAAGGTGTTTATTTTTATATTTTTGTTATATAAATTATTCTATTTCTGCTCACTTTACTTTGTATCAATTTATCTGGTTTTTCTAAAAACATCCCCTTCATCATTTCTTACAGTACAATATATTCCATCACATTTATATACCTGTTTGACCATTTTCTAACTGATGAAGAACCCCACAACTTCTAATTCTTTACTATTATGAAAAGTTTATATCAGTATTTATGTATATATGGATCCTTTCTGCTTTCTTTGATCTCTTTAGGAGTATCGACTTAACAGCAGGGTCTCAGGGTCAAAGAGTATGCACAGTTTAATAGCTCCTCGTGACACTACCCTTTATATCTAAATCATGTAAACATTTGAGGCTTATCTTAGTATATGGTGGGAATGATGGTCTGTATCTGATTTCTACCAGACTGCTTTCCAGAAACTGGGCACTCCTAAAAGGCATTTGATTCTACTCATTTCATAAGATCATAAAATGTGGAACTTGAAGATGTTCAATTCAATCTTTCCCATATCACACTTGACCATCATAAAAATTTCATTTGTCTGTGATATATAATTTCTGGTTGTGTTTTATAGATGGAATTTCTTAATTGAATTTAAATACACTATCTGCACTACCAATTAAATATTGCCTTTTCATGCTAGGAATCCATGCTAGTTAGAAAAATACTTGCTTCTAAATATATAAGCATTTGCACATGTCAATCTTTAAATGGCCTAATGTTAAGCATATTAAATACTACTAAGTTTTTGTAGCTAATAGCATCACATTAATGGCATATATATATGCAAATATAACATCAACAGTTGGTCAGTTTTGTAAATATCAAAATATTTTAATCTAAACAATTTATATTCATGGTGAAGGGTATTGGGTTAGTGAGCAAGGGATAGTTATTTCTTCTTTTTTTTCCCATTTTGCCTTTCTTGGCAGCAACACTCTCATACTTCCTCCATTGGGAAATGACTTTTTCAAATTCCTTTGACATTGTTTTAAAACCTTAAGTCTTGGTGACTTGGTTATGGCTCTGTTTTTTTGTTTGTTTGTTTTTAATCCAGAAGGAAACAATGTGAAGAGGAAATGCTACTTCAGCAATACTACCTTCCAGTTCCCTCACAAAGCCCTTGAACTCTACCTTTTGTTTTTGGGATGGTCCAAATCTATGTTGTCTCTTTCTTGTGGAAAGATAAAATAGTAATTATTAAAGACAACTGAAAGGCAATGCAGCATAAAGGATAGAGGTCTGACCTTGGAGCCCAGGTCCCTGGTTCAAGTTCTGCACCTGGTAAATACTGGCACTTTGATCCTGAGCTGTCCAATAATTACCACTGACTTCCTCAAGCAGCTCCCTAAGACTCTAAGTAGCCCAGCAGATGCTGCTACATTGGTAGAGGGATTTTATTAATCTTCCAGAATTTCCTCATATCAGTACAATCACAGTTCCAATAAAAATACATACATATCCAGGCACATATATACATATATAATATCAAAGTAAAAGGTATATTTTTCATTTACAGAAGGTAGAAGGGAGGTTCCCTGGGTTAGATAGTAGAAAAAAGAGTCAAGAAGACCTGAGTTCAAATCTAATCTCAGATATGCACCAGTTCTATGACCCTGCTTGCAACCTCTGTCTGCATCAGCTTCCTCAACTGTAAAATGGGGATATAATAGCACCTACCTCCCAGGATTGTTGTGAGAATCAAATGAAATAGCATGTATGAAGCATTTAGCAAGGTGTCTGGCACAAAGCATGTGCTGAATAAATACTTGTTTCCTTCTTCTATCAAGATTTATCCTACTAAGGATATGCCTTTATATTATTTAGCCTTCCCTGTCGTTATATCAGCTAATGATCTCTCAATAATACTCTAAGAAGGTATTTTAAAATGTCTTTTTAAAGAGAGATCTGTAAGTTGCCAAATTATGTTATCAATTAAATCATGTGTTTCTTTATTTTG